>JAKUBK010000280.1:0-19376 GCA_030566875.1 Waltiozyma chaumierensis | reverse complement strand
CACCCGAATTATTAGCTGATACCGTGTTCTTATTTGAATAAACCTTAATCAAATAACTTGTGAAGAAACTCTCAAACTGACGAAACAGTTTACTCTCTAGTTTCTCTGTCTAGGAATTGCGATACATTCATATTCTAAAGGGATGACTTTGAACCATGATTTCAGCCATTCTTTCTCTCTTGTAGAGAAAAATTTGTTGAAGTTGACCTTAGAAGATCGGAATCTCCTGTCCATAGGGAGGATTCGGCTGAGAAGATCAAATGTGCTCTTGACTGGTTGGCTTCTTTTCAGAGTACCGTTCCTTTTCACAAAGGAGACATCGTCTAAAGCATTGTATAGTTGCAGAAATGAGCCATCTAGCAACTTGTACCAAGGAAAACGAATTGCTGGAATCAACTGTTCATAAACTTTGCAATAGCCATATGTGGAATAAGTTTGGGCTTAAAAAACACTAAATTCGAAGCTTTTATGGCCAAGTTGGTAAGGCGCCACACTAGTAATGTGGCGATCGACGGTTCGACTCCGTCTGAAAGCATGTGTTTTTTTTAACTTTCGTTACAATATTTTTAATCACCAAGACAAGATCATATAACCCACATTTACTATATAAATTCAAAAACGACGAGTCTTAAAGTTTGCAGAGGTTTGTATAGAAGTTAAGTTATAGTTCAGTGAAATGGAGTTTTCTTGTGCGCGGGTCTTTCGCGACTTTGCAATCGAAAGACATAGATCTTAAGAATAACCAGGAGCGACATCTCTTATAAACATCACAAGTACATCTAGATGAGTGCCTTAACAATATCCATATATATAACCTCGCAAGCCTAAGATGATTCTTCCCAAGCCACAATCATCTCTAGGTAGACTTCTTCCAAGACTTGCCCTACGTTATCTATCGACCGCATCAGTCAAACCTTCAACAATCACAATCCAAGGACAAACACATCCAACAGACAGCTGGACAAACATAACACCATCAATCCAAGCACTAACTGACCGCTCCTTACATCTCAATGAGAACCATCCAATCGGTATTCTTCGCTCGTTAATCGAAGACAGATTCCAGGGGTTAGGGTATACTTTCTACAATGACTTCAAACCTGTTGTTTCCACATATGAGAACTTTGATTCTTTAGGATTCCCCTCTGATCATCCAGGCCGTGCCAAGACTGATACCTATTACCTGAACGAAAAGACCTTGTTAAGGACACACACCTCTGCCCATGAGAGAGAATGTTTCGAGAGCTGTGAGACCGAGGGGTATTTTATCTCTGCAGATGTCTATAGAAAGGATGAGATCGATAGAACTCATTATCCTGTTTTCCATCAGATGGAAGGTGGTAGGGTTTGGTCAAGGGATAAGTATGGCGAAGGTCTATTAGATAAGATTCGTGCTGATATCGAAGCTATTCCTAAGACTGATCTTATTGTAGAGGATGTCAATGCAGCATTTCATGAAGTTAGTAATCCTAAACAGGATTATATGACTGATGAGGAGACAATCTTAGTCTCTCAGCATCTGAAGAGAACGATTGAATTATTAGTTTATCAAGTTTTCGAAGAAGCTAAAAGATCCGCCAAGCTTGCTGGGTCAACCGAACCTTATTTAAACGAACCATTACGAGTCCGTTGGTCCCCTGATTATTTCCCTTGGACCGCTCCTTCTTGGGAAATCGAGGTCTGGTGGAAGGGAACTTGGTTAGAATGCTGTGGATGTGGTGTCGTTCGTGAACAGGTATTGACCAATTCCGGCGTTGACAATTCCATTGGTTGGGCTTTTGGGATTGGGTTGGATCGTATTGCCATGTTATTGTTTGGTATTCCTGATATTCGTCTTTTCTGGACTTTGGATGAAAGATTCGCCTCCCAGTTCCAAAAGGGCCAGATCACTACTTTCAAGCCTTATTCCAAGTATCCAGGAACAGTGAGAGATGTGGCTTTCTGGGTTCCTTCTGTTGACAAGAAGGTCCACATGAATGAAATCATGGAAATCGTCAGAGGTGTGGCTGGTGATTTGGTGGAAAGTGTCAAGTTGATTGACGAGTTCACACATCCAAAGACTGGTAGAAACTCGCAATGCTACAGAATCAACTACCAGAGTATGGACCGGAACTTGACCAATGATGAGGTCAACGATTTGCAAGACAGAATTAGAGATCTTGTTCAAACCGAGTTCAACGTGGAGTTGCGTTAATCCCCAACAATTGTATATAGTAACTACATTGAATCCATAGAATCGAAAATTAGTAAATAGACATGTAACATCACTTCATCAATTAATTAAACTATATACAAAAGATCATGACACTTCGCGCGATGGCTGTTAAACGATTATTCATCGCCCTTAACAACACCAACCTTGGAAGGTCTCAAGACTCTACCGTTCAAGAAGTAACCTGGTTGTTGTTCGAAGAAAACAGTACCAGCAACCTTATCAGGCATTGGGACTTCGAAAGTGGCTTCGTGGACATTTGGATCAAACTTTTCACCCATACATTCGATCTTCTCCAAACCGTGTCTCTTCAAGGTTTGTAAGAACAACTTCTGTGTCAATGTGACACCTTCCACTAATTCGCCAACTTCAGCAACCTTCTTCTCGGTGGTGGAGTGGTCTTCTTCTTGTAAGGTCTTCAAGGCAATCTCGAAAGTGTCGGCGGTTTCAAGAAGATCCTTGGCGAACTTCTTAAGGGCTAATTCCTTAGACTTGGTGATTTCACGAGATGTGGAGTCTTGTAAGTTACGGAAATCCGCAACGGAACGTAAGTAGCGGTCCTTGAAATCAGCAGCCTTCTTTTGTTCTTGGGCAAGTTGTTCACGGAGTAAAGTGAGTTCGTCCTTTGGTTGGTCTTCAGTGGAGGATTCGGTAGATTCTTCAGTCTTCTTGGTGGCTTCTTCAGAGTAGAATCTCATTAAAGTTGGGGTGGCAGCGGCACGTCTGCTGGCCGCAGAGGCAGAGACTCTAAGGATGGAGACAAGTGGTGTCTTGGTTAAGGATCTGAACATTTTTTTTTTTGGAATTGGACAACGGTTGGATTGGGAAAGTAGAGGTTTATTCTGTTTTATTTGGTTTGTATTGTGGTTGTTGACTTCGTCGGATTTTTCAAACAATTCAGCTTGTCCAGATCTTTTTTTCCAAGGGTGAATCGACTTACCCGGTGAAAAAAGACAGCATCCGTCATTCGAATAAACAACTTTTTCGGAAACCGGTGCCCGGTGCTAGACCTGAGATTGGATCACGTGAATAATTATTAACTTTGTTAAAAAAAAAAAATCACTAATAATTTATCACACACCAATTTAAATAATCTTATCTAATTACCATAAATTGAAAGGCTATTCGATCAACACACATATACAGACACAGCACCTAGATATCAAGACAATGGATTCTATAAGATCCAAAATCGAACAGTATACCAATGAATCAGACCCAGAACTAGTCGACTTCATAATCTCCCTTCATAAAGACTCTACTGATTATGAATCGTTTCAAGAAGCACTAAATGATATGGCTGGTGAGGACGCCTTTAATGAACAATTTACAAGGGATTTGTATGGCGACATTGAGATGTGGTTGTTGAAGGAGAAGATAAAGGGTGATATGACGAGTAAGAAATCTAAGGTTGTTGAAGAAGGCAAAGACACTGTTTCTGTCAAAAAGGAGGAGGAAGATATCAAGCTTCAAGTGAAGTTAGAACAAGAAGATATCCAGACTGAAAATCATGACAATAATATCCCTGAACATTTCAAGAAGGAAGAACAAGATCTCCTAACCAGAATCCCTGTCAAACAAGAATACACACATCCAATTCCTCTTCAACTTACAATCGATCAAACTTACAAAGCCCAAATAACAAACCTTACAACTTTCGGAGCTTTCGCCCAAATATCACATGGCTCTACCTCATCTTCTTCATACACCCAGCCAGAAACAGGACTAATACATATCTCTGCATTAGCAAAACATAGAGTAGAACATCCTTCTGAAGTGGTCAAGGTAGGTCAGGAGGTTTGGGTTAAAGTTGTTGAAATTGAAGAACCACCACATAATCAACAGCGTCCAGGGAGTGGTAATCGAAGAAGGACAATCAGAAGAAAGATTTCTCTTTCCATGTGTGACGTTGACCAAATAACTGGTGAGATCTTATCCAACGCTGGGCCTTATAAGGGAGATAAAAGCCTCAATAAGGATATCCTTGTTGAAGAACCAGTGGGCAGATCATCAGGACCACGCTTATCACAATATGAACAGTACCAGCAACAGATGAATCCTGGTTCCTCCATATCCAATCAGCCTCAGAAACCACATCGGAAAAGATTGACATCTCCAGAACGTTGGGAATTACGACAATTAATAGCCAGTGGTGCCATCTCTGCGTCGGATTATCCTGAATTGAATGAAGTCGTTGATTCTAAGTCCAAGAAACGTGGAAACGACGACTCACATAAAGCTGACGAAGATGAAGAAGTGGAGATTAATGTGGACGTTAAGCATGAGTTACCACCATTCATGAGGGGATTGGGCGTTGATGTTGATTCGTTTGGACAGTCTCCAACGTTTAAGGATTCACAAGAAAGGGGACAGCAAGGATCAGTGGTATTAGAAGAAGGTTCGTTGACAAGATCAGCTGAGGTTGGCTCAGCGTTGGCTAAGAAAAGACGAGAGCTGAAAATGAAATTGTTACGTGAAGACAAAGACCGGAAATTGAAACAACAACTATCCAAACAACAAGACGTGCTAACACAAGAAGAAGATGATGGAGATGAAGAAGCACAATCAGAAATATCATGGCAGCAACGCCACACTCGTTCCAAGACACCATTACAGTTCGGCAAGCGGACAAACCTACCAATGTCCCAACAGAGACAATCCTTACCAGTGTACGCCATGCGTGAAGGACTGTTACAGACCATCAGAGACAATCAATTCACTGTTATTGTAGGTGAGACTGGGTCAGGTAAGACTACACAGTTAACACAGTATCTCCACGAAGAGTCGCAATTGTTCTGCAATGGTAGTGGTGTCAATAAGATGATCGGGTGTACTCAACCACGTCGTGTGGCTGCTACCTCTGTGGCTAAGCGTGTTTCCGAGGAAATGGATGTTGTCTTAGGGCAAGAAGTCGGTTATGCTGTTCGTTTCGATGAGAAGGTCAGTGATAGAACGAGGATTAAGTACATGACCGATGGTATGTTGCAAAGAGAGGCCATCAGAGATCCGTTGTTGAGTGCGTATGACGTGATCATGTTGGATGAAGCGCATGAGCGTACGATTGCCACCGATGTGTTGTTTGGGTTGTTGAAGGAGGCATGTCGTCGAAGAGATCCTCAGAGTGGGAATATGCTTAGAGTCATTGTCACCAGTGCTACTTTGGACTCCGGGAAGTTCTCCAAGTTCTTCAACGATTGTCCGGTTGTTAATATCCCTGGGAGAACGTATCCTGTTGAGATTATGTTCTCTGAAGAACCAGTCATGGATTATTTGGTCAGTTGTGTGGAGACCGTTCTGAAGATTCACACGGAGGAAAAGACGGGTGATGTGTTGGTTTTCCTCACTGGTCAAGAAGAAATCGAAACTATGTGTGCTGTGCTTGAAGAGAAAATGGCCCTGTTGAAATCAAATTCCAATGGCGGTGAATCTATTGATGATTTGATCATCTTACCAGTCTACTCAGCGTTGCCATCAGAGATGCAATCACGTATCTTCGAACCAACACCACCAAACACACGTAAGGTGATTCTTGCCACCAACATTGCCGAAACCTCGCTAACCATCGATGGTATTTTCTATGTCGTTGATCCTGGGTTCTCCAAACTGAACGCTTACGACGCCAAATTAGGCATGGACACGTTACAAGTGCGTCCTATTTCGAAAGCTCAAGCCAACCAAAGATCAGGTCGTGCCGGTAGAACAGGACCAGGGAGATGTTACCGTTTATACACCGAGTGGTCTTATCAGAAAGAGATGCGTGATAATACTGTGCCTGAAATCCAGAGACAGAATCTAAGCAATACCGTCTTGATGTTAAAGGCTATTGGTGTTGCTGATATTCTACAGTTTGAATTCATGGATCCGCCATCCCGTGAATCGATCTTGTTATCTCTGAAGGATTTATACTATCTTGGAGCCATCAATTCTGAAGAGCAAATAACCAAACTGGGCAAACAATTAGTGAACATTCCAACAGATCCGCAGATTTCTAAAACTTTGATTCAAGGAGGGACAAAATTCAATTGTTCTGAAGAACTTCTTACTATTTTTGCAATGATCACAACTCCAAACATCTATCATCGTCCCAAAGCTCAACAAGAACAGGCCAATAAGATCCATGCTAGATTTAAATCCCCACATGGTGATCACCTGACTCTATTAAACGTGTATCAAATGTGGGCTAAGGCTGGATACGATCGGAATTGGTGTGAGCAGAATTTCATCCAGTTGAGATCCATGAACCAAGCGAAAGACATCAGACGACAATTAATGTTGTTGTTCACTAAGTTCAAATACCCTCTTGTATCATGTCGTGGGAATACCGATATGGTTAGGAAGGCTTTATGTTCGGGGTTTTTCAAAAATGTTGCTAAACGGGCCCCTTCATCATCATCTTCTTCTTCTTCAGGTGGGTCGGGGTCGGCTTATGAAACATTATCAGAATCAACAACTGTCTTTATCCATCCAGGCTCGTCCCTATCACGTTCATCGCCACAATACGTGATATACAACACGATTCTTAACACCACGAAAGAATACTTGGTTCATGTGACAGCCATTGATCCTAAATGGTTGGTTGAGATCGTTCCTGATTTCTTTGAGATCAATGGGAAGAGAACCATCATGAGGAAAGAACAAGAAAGTATTAAACCGTTGTTTAACAGGTTTGATAAGGATCAAGAAGGTTGGAGATTGAGTAGACCTTTCACTGGGAGCACAAAGAAGAGGTTTAGGGCCGGTTAATCAATCTGGCTGTTTGGTAAGATTCGTTTGTTATATAATGTCTCCTTAGATAATTTGTTATGCTAACATATACATTCCGTCACGTGACAAATGCCTCTAACTTCTGTCAGCATACAAAGGGTAGATAATTTCTGCAAGTATAACCGAAGCAGGGTCTTTAGTACAAATAAGAAGAAATGTCTCTTGATCTGTAAATATGATTAACTAACTAGATACATTCATCACCAGTAACAAACCATGACAACACCGTCCTATAGCAAGGTGACAATCGCCGAGCCAACAATACGGCCTTCATCAATGTCCAAGAATAACTCACACGATTCCATGAAGAAGGAGAGACCCCCACCTATAACTCTAACCACAGCACGAACATTTACATCTGAATATAAAGACATCCCTCGTCTAAGCACCATCCCATCACAAAGCAAGATCCGTTCGCTAAAAGTCGAAGCTGGATCGTCAGAGTTCGCCGTCTGGTATATCATCAGCACATACTTGCCTATATTCACAGCGTGTGTCTGTCCGCTGACGGATATGATGAGTATTGCTAGTTTGGTGTCCAAATGGAGGATAGATGTCGAGGGATTGGAGATTCCAGAGATATGGACAGTTCTGGTGTTGAATGCTGTCAGTTTGGCATTCGGGGCCATAGGGAATCTAAGTGTTATTTTGAACTTCTCCAAAAAGATGAATTATAAAGTGTCACAAATAATTAGTATTGTGGGGTTTTTCTTAGCTTGTGTGATTTTATTCTCGGCTTTGATGGTTGCTGAATATGGGTATTTTAACGAT
Organism: Waltiozyma chaumierensis; assembly: GCA_030566875.1. NCBI lineage: Eukaryota > Fungi > Ascomycota > Saccharomycetes > Phaffomycetales > Wickerhamomycetaceae > Waltiozyma > Waltiozyma chaumierensis. Next base: position 11,629 of record JAKUBK010000280.1, on the reverse strand, counting down.
CCAACAAAGAAACTACTTCGAAGCGAGGGGTTTTGGTTGGCTGTTATTACGACCATCTTGCATTGTATTTGTTTTCTGACGTGTTTGATTCATTATCTGGGATTTTTATTGAAAAAATATCCTGCTGATTTCAACATTTACACCTCTGAAAGAGGTATCATTGTTTATACATCGGCCTTGGCTATGGTGCTATCTATTGGATCTGCTGTGCTCTGCAAACTGATGGGTTTGCGTTTTGCTCAATGCCAATATTTCACAGTGATCACTGTGACAACCGTTGGGTATGGTAACATTGTTCCTAAATCCACTGCATCCAAGGCCTTTACCATGGTTTTTGCTCTAATTGGAGTGATCAATCTGGGTTTGATCGTGACGATGATCCCATCGATGACCACGGCAACGAGTTCAGCTACGGCGCTTTCTTGGAATCATTTCGAGATTAGCAGGGTTAAACTTTTAAAGAAGATCACTTCATCGCCTCATGTGAGGTTAACTCGAAGAGAATCGTTTGAATTGATGAGGGCGTTGAAGGTTAGAGCTCGTTTGTACCAACGGCTCATCTCATCGTTGCTGGCGTTCACCTTGTATTTGATCTTTTGGCTTGTTGGAGCAATGGTGTTTTATTTCACTGAGAAGTGGTCGTATTTTGACTCCTGCTATTTCGTGTTCATCTCGCTATTGACAATTGGATACGGTGATTACTATCCTTCTTCTCCTGCTGGCAAGGCGTTCTTTGTTGTGTGGGCATTGGGTGCTGTTCCATCGATGACTTGTCTGATTGCGAATCTGGGTGATTTGATTTATAACGTGGCCATTGCCAGTGTCAAGAATCGGGGAATGGAGTTGATGTTCAATAGAATACGAGCTGATATTGAGGATGATATTCAGGACGTGATGGATGTTTCCGAGAGGGAGATTACAGGGGTGGCAGACACCACTGATTGTGGTTCTTCAACGGCTAATGCTGGAACTTCAACTGGGTCCAAACACTTTTCTGCAGACAATTCAGAAGAATTCGAAAAGGATCAAATTCATAATCCCCACACGTCGCTCTCGATCTTGAGACAGTTACGAATGGTAAGTTTAGATGTCAAAGAAAACGAAGACAAGGCTTATTCATTCGAAGATTGGACTAAGATCTTGGAATTGCTTGACTTTGCAAGCGATTCATCTGCAAAGGGCATCGATAACGTCAATCACGAGCTGTTCTGGCTTTCTGAGTCATCTCCGTTGAGGTTCCCTGTTAAGGAACCTAATTATATTTCCTTCTTGCTTTTCAGTAAGTTGGAGTCGATTATGTTGAAGAAAGAGTCTTCAGATGGACATGAGGCCACCTAATAGAGTTCAAGGCTACTGATCTTGGATAAGTAATACTATTTCTAAGCACAATCTATATATATATATATATATCATCTCCCCAAAACCAAACCTTTCAGCCAAACAGCACATTCTTCCCATCCCCAAGCCAATAATAAAGTGAATCCGTCAAAAACCGCCAAATAATTCAATTCCTCAATGATATTATCATACCGTTCAACGTCAACGTATACCAACACTATAGGAATCGTTCCATCAGTAGTAGATGTAGACGACGACGACTTGTTAACTTTCAATTTCAAGGGGAGATGTTCAGGATGTAATTTATGATATTTTAAGCTTAGAAAGATCACTGGCCGCACACCGGATTTGCCTGTACTAGGGATCAGATAATCATAACTGTTATGTTTGGAAACGTACTCCCAGGAAATGTTGTTCAGATGGTTCAGTAACGGGTTTCCTGTTTGGTTTTTATTGATCTTTAACACTGAGGAACTGGAGGAAGACGATTGATGACGTTTGGCTGCCGGTTGTTGTGTTTGATTCGACGTAGAAGTTCGTGCTGTTGCCGTTGGTTTTGTTGTTACCGCTGGAATATTGGTTGACTTCTGACTGGGAAGTGTCCTTGTATGCTGGATCGTTGTCTGGGTATTGACATTATTTGTAGACTGATGAGACGATCCTGGAACTCCTTGCTGCTCTCGAAGCTTTTGAACATTTGCTAATATACTGGCAAATGATGTGGAGTCTGCTACTGATTCTGGTGGTGGTAGCTTGGCATTCTCAGTGTGTCTATTCTGTTGAGACATTTCTATATCTGGTTAATGGTGATCAATGAACTTGGAATGGCACATTTTTCCAAAATCATTTGGATATTTGTAAATTGATTAATAGGATTCCCCCGCCTAAAATATCATATTGAATCTAAATTCGCGAAGTGCGCGAATCCGTACTCTAAATATGATAAGGTTCTGAAGAATCAACAAAATTCAAATCATAAAAGAGTTGTAAAGAGAAGATTCAACTCATAAACAATATTGAAGGTTTAAGACAAGAAACTCTTTTTTTTTTTTTTGTATTTTCATACTAATTATATTTTTGCACTCTTCAGAATGGCCGACCAAAGGAAAAGTAAGTGAATTTACCAAACTTCGAACACCGTACAAACGGCCAATGGAAAATCATAAACATTTAAACTAACCTAACCAATGGAACAGTCGATATAACTCAATTAGACCCACAACAATTATCCCAACTTCAAAAACAATTCGAATCTGAACTAACACATTTCCAAACCTCCTTACAAGCCCTCAATGTCGCCACTGTTCGTTACCAAGAATGTATCACCAACATTGCTCAACTTCAATCCGTTCCAACTACCACACAGACTGAAATCTTAGTCCCATTGTCTTCATCATTATACGTCCCAGGTAAGATCAAAGACTCTAAGAAATTCCTTGTCGATATCGGAACCGGGTACTATGTGGAAAAGCAAGCTGAAGATGCGTTGAAGTTTTACCAGGCGAAGGTGTTGCAATTGGAAAATGATCATAAGAAATTGGTGGGTATCGTTAGGGAAAAACAGGATACTTTGAGACGTGTTGAGATGGTTTTGAGAGAGAAGGTTATGGCTTTGCAGCAAGAGCAACAGAAACAACAGCAATCTGGGGTCTCGGCTTAGAATGACTACTATTTTAGCAATTATATCTTAATATAATTATAGATTAATATCTAATTTGTAGGAAACTAAATGTTACTGAAGTAAACGATCTGACAGCTGAATCAATTGTCAATTATATAGGAGAACACCAGGTTCAGTGTTCTTGATATGACTGTTTGTTATTGGTAGATGGTAGATGATTGATTCAGAGATGATCTTGGATTGAAAATATTTATGATTAGATTCATGTTCAAAGGTATTGGATCATAAATGAATCTTAGTGTTTTAAGTATGACATTATCAGCCAGTCTGTCAACATGACTAAGCCAGAGCCACTACCCAGCTCAGCTCAGGTCACCCATGTAAGGCAGATCCGCTGAATCTCTCCACAATTCGATGATCCATACATTCTCATAGATTAGATAGCTTACAACAGACTTATTTGGTTAAACTTAGTAAAAGCAGACGCCAAAATGGACCCTACTCCAGTCATACTGAAATCTACGTGAACTTGTACAATATATATGTTAATTATCAAAATTCATGAATAGATGCAATATATAGCCGAATTGTATTTTGAGAGAGAAAATTATTGCAATGTATCTCTATCAAGAGACTAGAATCTAGATCTGTTTGCGATCAGCTAGTACTTCGTATGTGAATCGTTATATGCGCAGGTGCCGCCTGTACAATCTACATCCAACATCACTATGTGGTGCATTTAGTGATTCGTTGAGATAGGGGGGGGGGGTTACACATGTGACACTTAAGTGAACTGTGAATGATAGTCAAGTTTCTTAAGTACCGAGGTTCCAAAGTCTAACGGACTTGAAACTTCGAAACTCGCTGTACTCTCTGAAAGGATTATCTGTTATTTAAAGTTACAGGGTTCAGGCAATAGACGTTTACCTGCGCTAACCTGCTTCTGCCCGCATAATTGTATAGACTTTGTCATGCGGGCAGCAGTACTTCCAACTTCCAACTTCCAACCCACACTATCACCGCGGCTTCCACTCATCTTTATGAGGTTTGAAGGTAGTTCAATCAAGATCAGATCTCTATGAGACTGAGAGCTAAGGTTTTCTTTTAATATTGATTATATATTGTTTTCTATTAGTGTGTATATATCCTGACTTAACATATATCGAATTGGATCTATCTTTAATCAATTGGGTAATAAATCCTTGAATTATTGGACAACGTACTCAAAATCACTCATAGAACTATATATCTCTACAAGGATTCTGAGTTCAATATTGTACTCAATCAACACAGATGGACAGTGGGTGCTTCTTAGTTCATACAGACATGCAGATACATCGTGCCATGATGCATCCATCGTACGTTCATTTTTACTAATTTGTCTTGTTTAAATAGGAGTTTAAATTGATTTAGTTAAGTTTATGAAAGTCTCAATTCTATATAAAAACCCTTGGGCAGTTTCCATGATTCGAAAAGATATGATACCTAGAATACAATCATTATTATCGATCATTATAATATAGACAATAAAAAGCAGAATCTGATCCAATAAATATGAAGCTCGAAACTAGAAATCCTTTGATTTCCTTAATTAGTTTCATATCCTTAACGATTTGTTTCTTTGTCAATCCAACATTTTCAACATCAACGTATTCCAAACTTCCACTCACTAAAGACCCCGATATCCACTTCAATCCAACTCAGTCATTAGATAGTTATGGGCTTTACAAATTTGATAATTATTTCTTTAATAGTCAATACTTTCATGGATTTCAACAATGGACTCGTACTTTGGATTCCAACGGCAATTACATTGCCCTATTCACGTTCCAATTCGTCTTGAATGATGGAGTTGTCTTCTCTACGTCATCAGAGCCAGAAATATTCATTAAGGATGGTGATTTTAGTCCAGACGTTGTATTCTCTGGATCTTTCAATGATGATGGTAGTCAAGCTGTAAGATTCACATTCAGTAGTCCTACTTCTTCATGTGAACGTTTCAAGTTCTGGGCTATTAAATGGACAGCAATTGTTGATGGAGTCACGGTTCATTACATTCTCTACACTTATCCAAACCAGCCTTCTTTAATGAGAACAGAGTTTCCTAATTCCATTACAGATTCATTAGAAGCCTTTGTTGCCCAAGCCATTCCACAAGGCGAGAACTATTACGGGTATGGTATTGGAAGAGAAATGTTCTGTGATACTGCCATCTTCAAACCAAACGATGTTCCAAACAAGAGAGATTATGAATATATCCAAGAAGAAATTGCCACTACTACTTACACATCGACCGTGGAATTTGTATCAGGGGCCCCATTCCCACGATTCTCACCTGTGATTGCCTATAATGTGATTGATACCGTTTTTGAGTTTGATGGAGTTTTGGACAATGGTGTACATGCACACCACGGTTTATCATTTGCGTCATTGAATTATCAATTAGTTTCCAATTCGGTTAGGTATTTCTTTTATGGATTCTTGGAGGAAACAGCTATAGATTCTGAGCCTGATATGACTGTTTTGAACGCGAGACTGTTTTCAAAATCTATCTCTGAATATCATTGGAATACTGGTCATTTTACGTTTATGGATATTTCTTGGTCTATTTCGTATGATGCTGTTGATTCTTTTCATGTTGATGTTTGTGAGAAGAATCATTTCTGGGGGTTTGTCTTGACTGTGCAACATGGCTGTACTGATGATGGAATTGCCTACTATGTCTATTATCATGGCGATGATTCAGAGTTGCAAGAGTTTATTGATAGGGAGATTGAAAGCTCCGAGTCCCCTGTTCATACATTTGAGATAGGTTATGACTGTAAAGACATCTTGAACAAAGCCTACTTAGCCAAGACGCCAGTTGGGACCACTACTACGATGCCTTATGGTTCAATGCATACTTTTGACTTCACCGATTATTTTTCCTACACCACTTCTTGTTTGGATTCGGTTTCCTCCATTTCAGAAGCTTCTGCCTCTGCTTCTTCAGTTTCATCCATGGAACAGGCTTCGAGATCATCTGTTTCAATGGAGTCTGCTTCTAGCTATGCATCGTTCGTATCTGCCGAATCAGAAGCCTCTGTGTTGGCTGCTAGTTCTTCAGCTGCTTTTGATCGGGAAATGTCCTCTCTTGCTTCTGAAGCTTCAATGATTTCTGTGTCATCTGCTTCTGTTGCTTCCGCTGCTTCTTATGCTTCTGCGGTATCAGTTGCCTCAGAAGCCTCTATCTTGTCTGCTTCTATTTCTTCATCTCTGTATGTCGAATCCATTGCATCTGTTGCATCAATGATGTCAGAAGCCTCCAAATCATCTGAATCATCGGTGTCTTACTACTCGGTCTTGTCTAAGGCTTCTGAAGCTTCTATTCTTTCTGTGGTATCGGAAGCTTCGGTCTCATCCTTGGCTAGTGTTGCTTCTGAGTCCTTGCAATCTGTTTTATCATTGGCTTCTGTTAGATCTGAATCAGATATGTCTTTGTCTAGTTATAAAGCTTCTATGGAATCTGTTTGGTCTCACACTTCCACTTCTGCCATATCTGTGTTAACAAGTGATACTACTTCTGGAACCACTACCTCAGCTTCAGTTGGATCATCGACTTTGTCAGATTCAGCAACTTCATCAACTTCTTCAACGACTCCAGTTGCCATTAGTTCAGGGGAGGTTCTACTCACAGGTCACTTCCTGTCCTTAAATACTTTCACAATTGAGTTTAGCATCTTCCCGGCTGATAGTACGTCTACAGGTATATCAGGAGATATTATGGCATGGGATTCGCTTGCTGTTCACTTCACTGGCAAGAATGTTGATTTCACATCTTTGGCTATGCTAATCGATGGTAGAGTCATTGAAGAAGAATTGCCTGTCTTTGTTGTCCATAGTGATACTGGTGCTAAGTTTTTGGATTTTTCTTACAATAGGACCTCTCAAGTCAAAGATAAATCGCAGATTAGCTTTGTGATGAATGGTGCCAGAGCTGATGAGGGTGAAGACATGGAAATTGGTTCCAACGTTCAATTATTGGGTTTTTCTGATATCAATGATGGTGAGTATCTTGTCAGAAGGAGTTTGAGTGGTAGATTGTTTCTTCCTGCTTTTGTTGATGAGTTCAATAATGAAACAGGTATTGATGATCATATTTCTTCTGTAAGTTCGGATAGTGTCTCTGCCAGTTCTTCATTTAGTTCTTCAGGATCCCTCCCAAGGTCATCTAGATCTACTGGTTCATCGGATACTTCATTAAGCAATGGATATTCATCTGCTTCAAGCTTAATGGTTTCTGATACAACATTTCATTCATCTGATTCAAGTACAATGACCTTTGACAATGATCCTTCTTATTTTTCCACCTTTGCCAGTGAATCTAGTTCGGATAATGTACCACCTAGATCTTTTGATTTCAGAAACTCAACCATGGTTACAGCTTCATCTCTCTCCTTACCAAATGGTCATACTGGCACCATCAAACCAAGTATTCAACAAACATCAGTTACTTCTTATGCTACAGTTCAAGGAACTGGTACTACTGTCATCACAATCACTTCCTGTTCGAACAAAGTTTGCACTTCCTCCCTTATAACAACAGGTGTTAAGACCATCACCACGACCAGTAATGGACATATTACCTCATATACCACATACTGTCCTATTGGGTTTGTTAGCAATTCTAGTATTGATGAGAAAGCTGGAACTGTTGGTGGTCCAAATGGTTCTAAATCAACATCTGAGAAAGGTGTTACTACGGGTGTAACTTCTTCAGCTACTTCTAATTCCATTGGTGTGAAAGAAGAAACTGCTACTACTTCTACTAGTGGTGATATAAGAATTACTGAATTAGGAACGATCACTGCTGTTGTGGTCGAGTCTTCTATCCATAGCTATACTTCAACAACAATGTTAGAACAAATCTCAACTGGTGCTGGGAATCAAGGATTTGAAAATTTTGGATTTATCAGTAGATTGATCTATTTCTTGTCTTTTATTATTGTTGATGGTCTCTTCCTTTGAACTTACTTCGAATATTTATTTAGTTTAAACCGAATATAAACCATTCGTGTTTTAAAAGACAAACTAGTTGTACTAAACTTCTAGCTTCTAGCTGCAACATTAATTTTTATTAAGATGGTACCAAGAAATATTATTAAATACCTATCGAATCTCTGGATGACAATTAAAAGCAGTTGATTGATAATGACTTCTAAATATTACATGTCTAAGTTGTGTTAGTCTGACAAACAAAAAATTAAAAAATGAATAACTGGACGAGTCCGGAGTCGAACCGGAGACCTTCTGCATGCTAAGCAGACGCGCTACCAACTACGCCACACGCCCGAACCAGTTGCTTTTTCTACTCGTTAAAATTTTCAATTTTGTACCTGACTATTTTAAGGTTACCCGGTGGATATTTGATGATGTTAACATATTTACATCTAATTCAAAATTAATCAACAATTCAAACCCTATATTATAGGCCCTCCAATTTAAAAGTAAAAATAATGCAAAGTTTTCTTATACTATACCAATATGTATGTGTAGACAATCATGACGTTCTAATGTACAACAAACCAATATCCATATATGACTGGTCCAAAGATTCAACCAGAATCTATTTAAAAGGAGCCTTCAAAGGATTAATAACAACACCCGTCTTAACCACCATCTTAGGCATAGTCAAACGTTGGTGAGTTTCTCTGGAAGTCCATTCTTGGCCGATAGGCATACGTAAGGAACGTTCGTATTGTTCTCTTGATTCGAAAGGATAAGGAACAGCAGAAGACTGATACTTGGCATTCTTCTTATTGATCTTTTCATTGATAATGACGTTATTCTTGAACTTATCTTGACGGTTAGAGAACTCAACACCCTTCGTTATCTTGACTTTCTTGTTCTTCTTGGTCTTCTTAGTGCCACTACCGGCCCAATCACCCCAACCAGGCAACGTTAGATCTTCAACTTGGTCACCTTCGTCTTTGATTTGTTGTTTCTTTTCCTGTTCGAATTCACGAACAACATCATCACCAGCAAAGGCTTGTTTGAGAAGATCAGTCTGTTTGAAAAGCATGATATCCTTTTCACTAGTCTCTCTTTCATGGTCGGAATCTTCAGTGGAATGCTTATCGACAATCTTCAAAGTTTGATTCATATCAATGACATCATCTTCATTGTCTGACATTTCAGAAGCCTTACGTTTGGATTTGGTCTTAGCTTGCGATTTGACTAATTTTGCCTGAGATTTGGATAATTTGGAAGAGTTTTGATCAACGACGCGAAGTTTAGATGATTTTTGAACCATTGAGTCATTTGGTGTCAACCAAGGATTGACTTCTTCTTCTTCTTGTTGTTCTGTTGGAGCTTCAGTCTTCGATTGGTGTGTTTTCTTTTGTGCCACCTTTTTGCCAGATAATTGGGCTTTTAAACCAGTAGATTGGTCAATTTCCAATTCATCTCTGACTTCTTTGTTGACTTCAGCCATTTCAACACTGGCTGTCTTAGCACCAGCAGAATAAACTCTTCTACCCGCGTTGATATTTCTTTCCACGGCGTTAGCAGCTTCGTCATTTTCTTCAAACTCTGCCAAATCACCGTCAGCTTCCAATTTCCTTAAACGGTTTCTCATCTCTTCATTCTTCATCTTTTCTTTAGCTTCAGCTGACTTCATGAAGGCCATGTTCATAACACCGGTCTTACCCAACTTAGCTCTGGTTTCATCGTCATCTTCTTCAATTTCCCTGTCAATATTCATATCTCTCATATCACCAAACTCGTCATCGCTGTCTTCTCTATCGAGAACCTTGGTTCTTAATCTCTCACCACGTCTGAGCATTTCCTCCATTTCCTCTCTAGCTTCAGCATCCTTAGACAGGCCAGAATTGATCATTCTCTTGGCCCAAGCAGAGTTATTCTTATGTTTCAGTGTCATTCTTTCTTGAGCACGCTTCATATCATGGTCTTCTTCATCTGACTCTTCGCCTTCAATTAAAGCCTTGTTCTTCATCAATTCTCTCTTCTTGACCTTTCTGTAAGATTTGGATTTGATCTTCTTGATACGTTTAGCTTCTCTTTCTTGACGGAACATTAACTCTCTCATCTTACGTAGCTCGCCTTGACGTTTAGCAAGATCTTCTTTGGACATCTTGGCAGTGGCGATCTGTTCGAATGTGGATTCCTTCTTCTCGTCCAATAAGAGCGATTCTTTCAACATACCATTGATCTTAGCTTCAAGCTCATTGAAAGGCTTAGCTGTGTCCGAAGCGAATGTAGACGCCGCGGTGTGTTTCCCACTGACACCTTGGTCAAAAGTTAGAACCTCCTTATGACGGTTAGCTTGGATGACTTCCTCCCATTTGTTGACTTCGCCCTTGGTGATCTCATAGGCTGCACGACGTTCATTACGATCTTGGATTCTTTGCGGCAATGGAATGGCTAATGGTTTGCCTGAGTTTTCAGTTGCGTTCTCATCTGTATCGATAAGGATGGCTTTCTTGGTTGTGGAATCATCGACAACAGACAACATGTCTGCTAATGAGATATCGTTGCCACCCCCTGGGAGTGAGAACTCATTTTCTGGAATGTTGAGAGTCTGGTATTTGAGAGATTCACGTTGTTGTTTCTTGGTGAGTGTGTTCTTTAAAGTGGTTAATTCGATGTCGGACTCGTTGTCTGATTCGGAATCTTCGTCTGAGAACGGGAAAGCTTCTTCTTCTTCGTCTTCCTCGTCATCTTCATCTTCAGACTCGCTATCTTCTTCTTCATCACTGTCTTCTTCAGACTCTTCACTGTCAGCTAATACCACATCACCACCACCATTCTTCTTCATATCAGCATCGTCCAAATCCCAAACCTCAGATAAGGAAACAAACTCGCTTTCATCAACACTGTGATAATCACTTTCACTTTCTTCCTCACTCTCACTCTCGCTATCTTCTTGACCACGGCGTTTCTTATTCTCCTTACCCTTTGCTTTCTTAGCCTTATCTCTAATACTCTGGGAGAACTTGGAAGTCATCACGTCAAAATCATCGTCAGAACCTAAGGCTTCATCCGAATCCAACTCTTCATCTTCAAACTCGGCCTCATCTTGGCCTAATTTCTTCATAGGATTCACAATAGCTCCATCGTCATCAGACCCAAATTCGGAGTCGGAATCTCCACCATTACGATGGTTCTCTTCTCTGGTGGCTATTTCATAGGCGTTTAATACACGACGGGCTGTCTTGGCTTTGGTTTGAGTCTTATTCTTCTTACCACTGTTGGACTTGGACTTATTGTTGCCCTTGCCGCTTGGTTTGGAGTGATTAGGATTACCCTTGTTTTGAACTCTGGCCATTATATGTTTTTTGGTTTATAATCCTTGTGTTCAGGTTAATAAGAGAAATCAAATCTAAGCGTTTGGAGTTAAATTTTATATCTTCTCAGTTTATGCGGGAAAAAAATATTTCAGTTTGAGAATTGCGATGAGATAATCTACCGGAAGTCATAAAATAGTACCACGTGGGTAGTATAAATTCCGAGGTAACCTGTAGACTAGTACTTGTGATATATATACAGTCTTCGTAATCCATTACAATAGATGAAGGCGATATGTCAGAGCATTCTAAAATAAGAAATTTAGCTAGGAATCAAACAGGAAAGGTAAACTTAGAGTTGGAGCGTCATTCGTGTATTGAATTT
>JAKUBK010000279.1:0-19842 GCA_030566875.1 Waltiozyma chaumierensis | reverse complement strand
AAAAATCCTATCATTACAGAATTTCTCCTCTTATCAAATAATCAATATCCTTCATGACTCAAACTTGCCAAATTTGGAGTCTCTTCAGATTCAAAGAGAGACATTCGCAATACCTTCGTCTGCTTCTTCTTCTTGTTCTTCTTCTTCTTCTTCTTTTTCATCTTCCAGTAGTCAACAAGGACCAAGACCACAACCAATTATGGTTTTACGAGGCTTTATAATTCCCAGATTACCAATGTTGAAACATGTTGACATTAAACCAAGTGATAATTCTTCAGATTTCCTTATTCAGAAAATCAACAGTTCTAATTCACTTCACATTTCCACTTTTGGTCAATCAACTGAAGTTATAAAGATAGATAATGATCCAGATTATGGATTTGCTTATTTCGAATCGCTGAAGATGCAAATTGGTAAGAAGTATCCACTAGATGGAAATGCAGAGGCCGATTTCCAGAATTCAGATATTTGTTAGACTGACAAGTACCAGCGCTACAGTGCAGGAACTCTTGGTATATACCAAAGAAAAAATGTAATAATATTTAGTACAACCCTTATAGCTATTACCCCAGATTCAACTGCAGGTAAGCAGTTGTTAATTTCTCCTATTATACTGAACGGGACTTATAACCAACCCTTTCCCCTTGACAGCGCCTCTAAAGACTGTCTCTATGACATCAATAAGGTCCTGTTGATCGGTCATTACGAAATTGAGTTTGTTATTATCCCCAGTTCCGAAATCACACATCATGTGCTTATTCTTATAAAAGAACATCACAGTCATGGGATCGTACAATTCATACATCTCATTGAAGTCTGATACCTTATCTATATCACAGAGATATATGGCTGCAAAATTGGAAACTTTGGCAGAGATATCGTAGAGAAGTTCATCCATTAACATACAGTCCTTATCCCAATCACGGCCGAATCTAATCACTACTAATCTTTCATCTTCTATTTTGAACATGGATGGATATGTTAGTATTTCTGATTCTTGGGTCTCTAAAGAAAGATCGTAATGCCACTCACTACTTGATTGAATCTTTATGTTTGTAACATACCTGATAAAATGGCTTGATCGACATGCCTATATGTTGAAAGTCTTATTAGTATGGACTCTAGAATATTAGATGATTAATACGGATCATTAAAAAAGAGACACTCAACAATGTAAGAACACAGCTTGCTGCTGTTTACTCTTAAAGATAAATATCTTCAAATCAAGGACCAGGAAATAAGGGTAAAACATACCAGCCAGAGTTTAAATGTGGTAAAAAGACACTACCCATTGCGTAAGCCTGATGACTGTAGTGTAAGATACTACTTGAAAGATATTCATTGTACACCCACAAAATCTCTATAGATATCAAATCCATATTTATTATATTATTGTTCTTAGCTTCTCACTCCTTGACAGATTTCCGTGTATAAATGTAACCCACCCAAACATCTAGGATCTACAACGTCCTAGTGCTCCTAACGCCTTTGGGAAGGGGAAAACTGCCGAAATAGGCAAACTCACCCCCTAACCTTAGCCGATCAGCTTGGGAGAAAAAAATTAAGTGCCATCGTTTGAGAAAAAGCACCCTGTCTGTCGTTTAAGTTTAACACCTATATCGGCTCAGATGATCTGAACAAGCAGTAGCATGTCAGACGCGGTCGTGAGACTATCAACTTGTCAAGAACAATAATATTTTGACAAAAAGGATTTTTTTGGGGGTTTTTTTTTGGTTTTACTTCATTGTACTCTACACCTAACTGTATTTTAAAAGGATTTCTAATTACATACAAGTACAACTCATCCTTTCATTATGGCTCTAGATATATTAGATTTGTCCGTTTTAGTTGCTTTAGCCGCTGCCCTTTTAGCTTATTACACCAAGGGTTCTCTTTGGGCTAATGGTGATAAGGCCGAAACCAAAGTCGTTTCCACATCCAGGGACATTGTTGACACTGTTCAAGCTAACAACAAGAACTACCTAGTGTTCTACGGTTCACAAACAGGTACCGCTGAAGATTATGCCCATAAGTTTGCTAAGGAATTGAAATCCAAGTTTAAATTGAATGTTATGGTGGCTGATTTGGAAGACTACGATTTTGATCGATTGAACGATTTGAATATCCCAGTTTCTTTCTTCATCTCCACGTATGGCGAAGGTGATTTCCCAGACCCAGCTGTCCCATTCGAAGACCATTTACAAACTTTGGGTGATGGAGATTTGGAACAGTTCAAATACACCATTTTCGGGTTAGGTAATACCACTTATGAATTCTACAACGCAGCTGCTGAAAAGACACACAAGGCTTTGAAGCAAGCTGGTGCCGGTATCCTTGGTGAATTCGGCAAGGGTGATGACGGTGCTGGTACTTTAGACGAGGATTACATGGCTTGGAAAGAAGCTGTTTTCGAAGTCTTGAAGTCCTACTTGCATTTAGATGAGTTTGATGCTGTCTTTGAACCTTCTTTAGCCTTGACCAGATTATCAGCTGGCGAATACGATGAATCAAAGGTCTTCCTTGGTGAACCTGATAAGTCATACCTTGATGCCAATGCCAACTTGTCCTTAGGTCCATTTGACCATGCTCATCCATACTTGGCTCCAATCAGTAAGACCAAGGAACTATTCAACTCTAAGGATAGAAGCGCCATTCATCTAGAGTTTGATCTATCTCAAACCAACTTAAGATACTCCTCAGGTGACCATATCGCTATCTGGCCTTCTAACTCTGAAGAAAAATTAACTGAGTTCTTAAAGATGACTGGGTTGTTTGATATCAAGGACCAAGTCATAGACTTGAAGCCATTGGATTCCACGGTTATCATTCCGTTCCCTTCTCCAACTACCGTTGAAACAATATTCCGTCATTACAAAGAAATCTCAGGCCCAGTGTCAAGACAAATCTTGGGGAACTTGAAACAATTTGCTCCAACTTCCAAGGCTCATGACTCTGCAGAAAGATTAAGTAAGGACAAGAATGCATTTGCCTCTGAGATCCATTCCCACAAACTTAACTTATCTGAAGTTCTTTCTTTATTAAGTGAGGGCCAAGCTTGGAACGTGTCCTTAGAATTCCTTGTCGAATCCATCTCCACTCTACAACCACGTTATTATTCCATTTCTTCTTCTTCATTATTAGATAAGACTTCCATTCACGTGACTGCTGTCGTTGAAGCTGATCAATTCGAAGATCGTTTGATCACCGGTGTCACCACTAACTTATTACGTCATATTCAACTCGAGCAAAACAAGTCTTCTGCTGCTCCACATTTACATTACGATTTACAAGGCCCAAGAGGTAAGTATGTCAACAAGCTTCCGGTCCATGTTCGTCGTTCCACTTTCAGATTACCTTCAAACACTTCCATTCCAGTCATTATGATTGGTCCAGGTACAGGTGTTGCTCCATTCAGAGGGTTTGTCCGTGATCGTTTCAAGCAAGCTGAGACTCAGGATCCATCTAAGTTTGGTAAGATGGTGTTGTTTTACGGTTCCAGATCCTCCACTGAGGATTTCTTGTACAAGGAAGAATGGGTTGAATACTCAAAGACTTTAGGGACTTCTTTCGAATTGATCACTGCCTTTTCTAGAGAGACTGAGAAGAAGGTGTATGTTCAACATAAGTTATGGGAACGTAAGGATGAGATTTTCGTCTTGCTTGAAAAGGGGGCCTTCATTTACATCTGTGGTGATGCTGCTAGAATGGCTAGAGATGTCCATGAAACTTTGGCTGATATCTTGGCTGAAGGTAAGGGCATCACCAAACAACAATCTTTGGATATCTTGAAACAATTCAAGACTCTGAACAAGTACCAAGAAGATGTTTGGTGATTTGTGTGTATGGTGTGCTTTATAGAGTTCCTAGTTATAGAGAGATATAATATAATAATTAACTGCAGCTATCAACTCTTTGTTTGTACTGTTATAACGTATGATGTTTAGATTTTTTACATATATTTTAATTGCTTTATCTAGTACTGTTATACACGCTATTCATCAAGTCATCTTGGCGGATTTCATACTATAACAGAAATGGCTAGGAAGAGTGTCAACTCACTTCTTGATCTTAATTTTGATCAATTCTCTAACAAAGTTTTCACCCCAGAAACCGGATGTATACTTTGAAATGTAACCAAATAGCTTTTCATGGTTGGCCTTTCTCTTTTCAGCAGGAAGAGTCAAAGATTCATAAATGGCCTGAGACAATTCATCTGTATTCCATGGGTTAACAATGAGGGCACCATTCAAGGATTGAGCGGCACCTGTGAATTCAGAAAGAATTAGAGAACCATTCAAATCTTGTTGACAAGCGATGTATTCATAACTGACAAGATTCATACCATCTCTTGTGGAGCTGACTAGACAGACATCGGAGATATTGTACAAAGAGATCAATTCTTCAAATGGAATGGACTTGTGCATGAAATGGATAGGGACAAACTCAACAGTACCAAAAGTACCATTGATTCTCCCCACAAGTTCATTGACTGTAGCCCTTAAACTTTGGTACTCTTCAACGTCACCTCTTGAAGGAATGGCCAATTGGACCATGACGACTTTGCCTATCCATTCTGGATGTTCTTGTAAAAACACTTCGAAGGCATGAAGCTTCTGAGGAACACCCTTGATATAATCTAATCTATCAACACCAACGATGACTTTAACACCGTTGAATTTGGAACGTAGTTGACTGATCCTTTCAATGACTGAGTCTTTCTTAAGACCTTCTGTGAAGTTATCAACATCAATACCAATTGGGAAAGCACCAACGTTCACATATCTGCCGTTGTATTCAACACCATTTGGTAAAGTCTTGACACCCAAGATCCTCTCGACAGAAGAGAGGAAATGTCTAGCGTAATCGTAAGTGTGGAAACCAATCAAATCACAGCTTAAAACACCCTTTAGGATTTCTTGTCTAACTGGCAGGATTCTGTAGATTTCAGAAGATGGGAATGGAGTATGTAAGAAAAACCCAATCTTGACATTCTTCAACCCACGATCTTCAATCTGCTTTCTAAGAAGTTCAGGAAGAAGCATCAAATGGTAGTCATGCACCCAAACGATGTCGTTATCTTTAACATGTTGCATGATATTCTCAGCGAATCTTTCATTGGCTTCGTTATAAGCAGCCCAAGCATTCTCATCAAAGTTGATCTCACCTGGATGATAATGGAATAGAGGCCACAGAATAGAATTACTGAACCCATTATAATGTAATTCCGCAATTTCATCACTTAAGAAGATTGGAGTGGCTTTGAACTTCTCATCTAAATCCTTGGTTACCAGTTCCTGTTCTTCTTCAGGGACTTCCCAACCTGGCCACCCAAACCATTGGAAGGTCGATGTCTTCTTTAACCCTTGCAAGGCGGTGACTAGACCACCTGATGAAAGGTTGTAATCATATGTACCTTCTGGAGAACGTTTAAGAGTGACTGGAATACGGTTTGAAACAACCAAAATGTTACCTGTGACTGGCATTGTTGATTGAAAAGTGAGAATTGATTAGATTAACTGAAGCAGATGAAATAAAGCTCAAGTTAAGTCAGTGAATTATTCGGTTAGTGTTGTTGTTGTTTTTTTTTGTAACTATTGGATAGAATAATGAATATCTAACACCTAATATTGTACAAGAGAGTGCTCTGAGTATTATCAGGTTAAGATGGCGTTGAGTCTCTTGACAGCTGGGCGCGTTGCCCATTTGACATTTCGTCTGCATCACATGGCGGCAACAACAGAGGCGGAGGCTGGGGAAGATTATAACCGGCAACTGTCAATTTATTAATTTTACCACGTGACATGCGGCGCGCTAGATTTTATGTCATCTACAACTTCTGTTCTACTACTATATATTCCTAGAAAGCACATAATTAGCTGAAAACATGAGCATAACTTTCAACAAGACTTTATATATATATATCAATCTATGATGGATGCACAACCAGTTCTTTTCTAAGTTTCAATTCCTTCTTCTTCCACTCTTTCACCTTTTCAGATAATTTTGGGTCTAAATCCGTGAGTGTGACATTCTCAATAATCCCATTTTTAAGGCTTATGAATATGGTGATATCTCTCAACATCATTTGAAAGCAGATATCCTCTATTGGATCCCTATCATAATCAATGACACTTTGTAATTCTTTCAATTTTTTGAGTATTGAATCATCTGATTGGAAATATTCAATTATTGGAAGATAAAATTTGGAATCATCGTACAAGTTTTGACAACAATTTGAGATTGAATCATGATTTATCAAATCTAATGAACAAAATTTGGACATTTCCTTGAATTTCTGCTCATGCATTGTACAATTTCTGCAACCATCGAGATAACCTACTAGCCACTTAGGCTTAAGTTCTAATATCCAACCATCGTGTTCTGATTTTTCAAATATACTGTAGTATTTTTCTTTCTTTATTAATCTGGAATCAAGAGTTAGATCAGGTACAATTAATCCAAACTCATCATTCTGAAGACAGCTTTCCTTCTTGAAAGACACTTGAACTAATTGGATATCAATTGAATGGACAGATAAGCTTCTAGGCAGTGTACTATAGTACTCAAAAACTTGCGTTGTGTCTTGCTGTTGCTTGGATTGACGAAGTCGTAGTAGTTTGCCTTGAAATGATTGATTCTTGCCTTGATATTTGAACAGGATATTGGCATTTCCCTTAGTATGGAAAATCCATTCTTCTGCATTATGAAGGTGTATCATTAGTAAATGAAAGGAGAAAACATAATATCAAGCTAAAGACTGGAGTGTGTACATTTGTGATAGTATGGTTTGGATTGAGTTGTTTGTTTACCTTTTGAATCAGATCGCCCGTAAACCGATGACAGAATACAGTTTGTTCATAATGTTCTCTAAAGTTTGTCTAGATGTTCTTTTTACCAGAGAAATATAAAGTATTAAGCCAGATAGTATCTTTCATAGATCTTATATAAACCTAACTTTTTAAATCTGGAAGTCTACTATGTATGGTGAGTAGTCACTGGTCACTGATCACTTAGAGTGTACAGGTTGTATCAGTACTGGATTTGAGTGCAGAAGTTCTAAAAAAAAATTCATGCAAGCTGATTGATGATACCAACTTCACCAATAAAAGAAGTGAACTTCTAACTTATAGAACACAGAGATACCTGATACCCTGGATGTTCCCTTGTTTGTTTAAAAGCATTCCTCCATTACTCAAATCTCGTCCACTAAGAACTCATATTTTCCTTGCCCGCCAACAGCTCAGCTCACTAGTTCCACCAAGAAGAACATATCATCATCTAAAAATGTCCACAACTAACAACAACAACAACTCTCTAACAGTTGATCTTTCCCCACCAGTCAACCGTTCTATGACCAAACTGGACCGTGACTTCTTCCAACGCACTATTCCATTAGTTGTCGCCTACTTCCCAGACCCAAAGAAAATTGGTGAATTCACTAAAAAATTCAACAATGACACCTTAGGTATCAAAAAGGTCAAGAATATAGTCAAAGTTCCAGAAGAGAACAAGATTGGTGTCTTATTAACTGAAACTCTCCAGGATGTTTCCAACCTGTCCCAAGTCCTTACTGTTGAGGCTCAGCAGTTCATCCAGGCTGAAAATATTACCTTGGAGCCATATCAATTGACCATCCCATACACACATTGGAAAACTGAAGAAATCTTAGGGGCCATTTTACCTGAAGACCTCCTTGATGAGATTCCATCAGGCTTTACCATCACTGGTCATATTGCCCACTTGAACCTACGTTCTGAGTTCAAACCATACGGGGAATTAATCGGACAAGTGATCTTGGATAAGAACCCAAACATTAAGACTGTTGTTAGTAAATTGGACTCCATTGATACTGTTTACCGTACGTTTGCTATGGAGATTCTTGCCGGTGAGAACAACTTGGTTGTGGAGCAGAGAGAATCCAACTGTCTGTTCAAATTCGACTTCTCGAAGGTCTACTGGAATTCAAGATTGCATACCGAACATGAACGTCTTGTCAAGTCTTTTAATGAGGGAGATTTCGTCATTGATGTTATGGCTGGTGTTGGTCCTTTCGCTGTTCCAGCTGGTAAGAAAAGAGTCATTGTTCTTGCTAACGACTTGAACCCTGAGAGTTACAAGTACATGGCTGAAAACATTGCCAAGAACAAGGTTGGGAACTTTGTCAAGGGGATCAATGAAGACGGTAGAGTTGTCATTAGAGAATCGTACCAAAGACTTTTGGATTACATTGAGGAGAAGAATGGTACCATCAAGTATCAAACTAGAAAGAGAAAGGAAGACCAAATCACAGAGCATCAAGTCGTCATCCCTAAACAAATCTCCCATTTCGTAATGAACTTACCAGATTCCGCCTTGGAGTTCCTAAACGAATACGACGGTATTTTCAGAAACCATAAAGACCAAATCCAACTGTTGGAGAACTTCAAGTTCCCAATGGTCCACGTGTATTGTTTTGAAAAATTCAGTTCTGAGGAAAGTCCTGAACCTACAGAAGAGATGTTACATGTTCGTGTTTTCGAAAAGATGAAGACCATTATGAATTATCCTCAGTTGCAATTTGACACGTTGAGTTTCCATACCGTTAGAAAGGTCTCTCCTACAAAACCTATGTTCTGTGTCAGTTTCCCATTGCCTGAAGAGTTTGTCTTTAGAGAACCGGTTAAATAGAAGATATAAAACTGCATTTTCTGAGTGTAAATACGAGAATTATTATTGTTGTTTTTATTATTATCATTATTACTATTTATATGTAGACTGTATAGATTTAGTCATAAGCAGCCTTTATACTGTCGTTCACCATCTTCAAGAAAGCAGGGTCATCATCGTTATGATCCATGATAATTCTAGCAAAAGCGATGAAACTATCCTTGTCGAACTCTGTTTGTCCACGTCTACCCAAGCTGTACTCAATAACATCTTGGTCATTATTGCCACCTTTAGTAACTTTTCTGTAAACATATTCTTGTTTATCTAAATCCTTTAAGAAATCCAACATAGATTTCTGTGAGATTGAAAACTTTGTGGTTTCTGTGATCCCATACGTATTTTCAATGACCTTTAGTAATTCATCCTGATTGATACTATTCTCTGAAAGAACAATGATGGAAAGAATAAGAAGCAGTATTCCGTTATTCATGAGCTTTTCATCAGAGTTCAAAGTAGGATTATGATCCTTATCACCTCTATAATCATGTCTTTCATCGCTCATTTCGCTCTGGAATAATCTATTACTTTGACCCAAGGCTTCAGACTCAATGACAAATTTAGCCATATCATCATCCAAATTGCTAATCAACATGTAATTCTTCGTGTTGCTGACCTTATCACCCTTTGCAGTGAATAGAATCTTAGGGGGCAGTTCAACAAGTTTATAACCTAGACATGAATCAAGATATGAAGCAGCGGCATCGAAGGCTGCTCTGAATTTTATACCTGAATTATTAGCTGCTTGATTCCAAACGATCTTTTTCACATTATCAGTGTTGATTGTGATTTTATTGTTGTTCAAAGCAATGATTGCTTTGACTGTTTTAGAAATGATATGTTGTCCAATTGTGGAAAATGATTCGATTTTTGTTAATGCATCGTTGGAATCATCAAGATAGATTTGTTCTTCATATTCACCGTTGTTGGAATAATCTTCTTCGTCTGACATCTTATGCGTGGTCTGTATCGGGTGGTGGTGTTAATTAGCCAATTCTCCTTGTCCATAAACCAATATGATATCAACTCTCTCTATATTCATAGAACGCGTCAGTTCAAACTTTAGTAAACATATTACGCGCGGCTCATCAAAACTCAGATCAATCAAAATTGATCGATTTTTAAAAAAAACTATATTATCACGTGATGAACATCAACTTATTAGTATATGTACCTCGGAATTCATTACAATTACCCTTCATATTTGACAGATTCACATGCATGTGTTACCCCTATAAATCAGCTGGTTAAAGTTTAAACTATAAGCATTATTAACGACTTCTTGATACAAAACCCACAACAGAAAACAAGACTCTTATTGATCCAATCTTACATACCATTTAATACATACATTAATCATGTCAACCAGCAGTACTGAAATGAACTTACCAGAAATCAAGCAGTTCTTAATAGACCTTGCCTATGAATGTGGTACGATCATTAAATCCAAATCTGGTAGAGAAACCTATATCGACAAACAGAATTCTGTTGATTTAGTTACAGCCATTGATAAAGCTGTTGAGATTTTAGTCTCTGAATCTATTCGTTCCAGATATCCAAAGTATCAGTTTATCGGTGAAGAAACTCATATTCCTGGTGTCACTGCATTATCTGATGAACCAACCTTCATCGTTGATCCTATTGACGGGACAACTAATTTCATCCACAATTTCCCGTACTCTTGTATCTCTTTGGGGTTCACCGTTAACAAGAAGCCAATGGTCGGTGTTATTTACAATCCTCATTTAAACCTTATGTTTCATGGTATCTCTGGTCAAGGTGCGTATCTTAATGAAGATAAGTTACCATCCTTGGAACATCGTGACATTGGATTACAATCATCTATCGTTGCTTTGGAATCGGGATCAGATAGAACTGGTGAGTTGTTCGAGAACAAAATCCAGACTTTGAAAAACTTGTTAAGTAAAGAAAAGGGATACATTCATGGATTTAGATCCTTTGGATCAGCAGCTATGAATATCGTTCATGTTGCCATGGGACAATTGGACGCATACTGGGAAGGTGGGTGTCATTCATGGGATGTTGCTGCTGGATGGGTCATTTTACAAGAAGTTGGGGGTATTGCTGTTGGTGGTAACCCAGGACAATGGGATATCGGTGTTGATAATAGAGTGTTTTTGTTTGTTAGAGGTGGTGTTAAAGATCAACAGAAGCAATTTATTGAGGAATTTTGGGGGAATTGTCATGGAACTTTGAAGTATGAGGGTATTTAAAAAAAAACATTAAATAGAACAAATAGGATTTGATTAGTTCATTGGATGTAGGAGGTTTCTCCAGTAAATGATATTAGCACGTGATACATTCTAAGGGCTCGGGTACAGTAGTCCTGCATTTGTCTTATGATCCAGCAATCCAACTGGATGTTGGTTGACGCATATGAATCATCAACCGGCACCAAAGGTAAATATTTTAGAAGCTAAACATATTAAAGCTAATTGATCCATTGAACCAACAACAAATACAAACTTTGGAACACACTTTTCCCGAGAGCTCAATTATCGTTCAAGATGGATTCCAACTTTGCCGAACTAGAGCAGACGCTTCCTGAATCAATCAAATCGTCATCTTCCCAATTCTTTGACCATACAGTACCAACTCCAGTCAACACTGGGACAGCTTCATTGAGGTCAGACCTTAGCGGTAACACCAGTGGGATCGAACTATCCAAAAAGGATCCATTACACCGTGTGAAGTACTACAATGCCGAACACAAGCACGACAGACCACAGTCTCCAATTCCAATCCCTGGTCCTTTGTCTCACCCAGACGTCCATTTCCCAGCTTTAAACAAACAAAACGCTGCTACTGGTGTCATCTGGTGTACAGATCGAGCCGCTGAACGTGGCTACCCTAATGAAAACTGGGTCAATCTGGGCCAAGGTATGCCTGAGACTGGGGAAATTCCAGGCTGTTTTAAGAGACCTGATGTTTTGCCTGTTTCTTTCGAATCAAGAGAATATGCCCCAACCTCCGGTATCAAGGAATTGCGTCAAGCTATTGCTGATCTTTACAACGCTGAGTATAGACAAGGCAAGGCTTCTCAATACACCTGGGAGAATGTCAACATCGCTCCTGGTGGGAGAAGTGCTCTTACGAGAATCGCCTCGATCTTGGGTGATGCTTACCTTTCGTTCTTCCTTCCAGATTACACTGCCTATGCTGAGATGTTGTCTCTTTTCAAGAACTTTGCTCCTATTCCTGTGCCTTTATATGAGACCGATGGCTATAAGATCGACCTGAAGACCATCAAGGGAGAACTGAACCGTGGTGTGTCTGCCATCTTGACCTCGAATCCTAGAAACCCAACAGGTGTTGCTATGACCAGAGAAGAGTTGAAGAACTTGCACGATTTGTGCCGTTCGAAGTGTCTGTTGATCATGGATGAGTTTTACTCCAGATATTACTACGATGGTGAAATCGGTGAGACCATTTCCTCCGCCTCTGAAGTTATCGATGTGAATAACGACCCAGTTTTGATTATCGATGGGTTGACTAAGGGGTTCAGATTGCCAGGCTGGAGAGTCTCCTGGATTGTTGGTCCAAAGGAATACATCAGTGCTTTGTCCTCTGCTGGGTCCTACCTTGATGGTGGTACCAACTATCCCTTCCAAGAAGCCGCTGTTCCATTTTTGGAGCCAAGTTTGGTGAAGAAAGAAACAATTGCCTTACAAACCCATTTCAAAGAAAAGAGAGACTACTGTCTTGAGAGATTATTGCGTATGGGGTTCAAATTTAAATTCACTCCGAACTCTACTTTCTATATCTGGGTTGATCTTTCTCATTTACCTGGGAAATTATCCAACTGTCTTGGGTTTTTCCATGAAGCTTTGCATGAGGATGTTATTGTGGTGCCTGGTATTTTCTTCGATTTGAATCCTTTGAGTTTCAGAGAATTGGACGATTCCGAAATGTTCTCGTATATTAGAATCTCTTATGGTCCAGAAATGAAGGACTTGGTTAAGGGTATGGACAGAATTGAAAAGATCTTGAGAAAGTTTGATTCCTTGCCAGACGATTTCTAAGCTGTGTATACGATTTACAGCCCGGAAGTAGAGAATGTTATTCATATCTTGTGTGTTTTTTTTTTTGTAATCACCTACGTATAAAACATTAAAGAAACTGTTTCAGAAGCTGTAGTATTAGTGCAGAGGATAAATAAATAAATAAAAGATGAGTCTGAATTGTTAAACAGAAGTCAAATAGTTGTCGTTAAACCAAACAAGGAGTGAGCATTAAATAAATTAACAAGAACAAGTCCCAGTGCTTGAGCAATCGTCATCTGACTTCTTCATCATATTCATTCTTAATTGGGTTGAACTGAGGCTGGCTGGGATTTTGGAATCACATGAACACTCGCCACAAGTATCTTCGGTGATTTTGAGCATCATGAACTTTTTGCTGCTGAAGGATCTGATTGGTTGGTAATATTGAGTTGTTGTTCTAAGAACTGTTGGAGTAGTCTTGATTAAGGAAGAGGTTGTAAGGATCTTGGAAAGCATCGTTTGTTTTTAGTACGTGTTATGTGTTTGTAGTATTAAGGATCGATTTGTTAACAAATGATAGGAGTCGGATCCAGCGAATAGATTGTAGGTTGAAGCTAGGATAGGTGCCGATATCTTAGACTATTTATAACAATCACTAGATCTTCAAAAAAAAACCCCCCATGGGAATAAAAAAATAAGATGATAAATTGGGAATTTTAATAAATAGATTGTGTAATAGTTTAATTTCTTCTTTTATCGATGATAACACGTGAATTTGGGTGTTTTCGCTACCACAATTCTTCTGCAGGGGGCAATTAAATATGGCCACAAAAAAACACACCTCATTGAAGATATAAGGTACGACATCGGTACTTAGATTGAGGCGCCATACTCTGGCAAAAGATAGTAAGTAGTACTGTAGTTGCAGCAGCTAGCTGTGTATTCTACATGCTCAATAAATATTCAAATAAGTTAACAAGATACTGTGGAATTTGAATAATTAGGTCGAAACCTAAAAAATTACTTGATACAGTGAGTGTATCCCAAGTTTGGAGCATTCAGCAATATAGATCAACCATATAGTACTGTTTTTTTAAGGTTCTGTTGCTGTATACGTGATCCAGAATATCTAACCTGGCTTTGTGTAAATATTCTACTATAAATATCTTAAAAAGATCAGCCACCAAGTTTATGTGTTTTACCTCATTTTGGACAAGTAAAAATCACGTGCCCAATGTGAGAATTTTTAGCCGCTCAACGCTTAACGTTTTTGATAAATTATGATTTGGTCTATTCTTGACTTTAATATAAAGAAGGTCCAAATCATAATTACAGTTCTACTGTCTGATAAATAATTGAGCAATGAGTAAAATCTATGTTTAAGGAAGTACACAATTTATTTGACCCCTACCCAAGATCAATGATCTCCGCATTTGTGTGTAAGGATCGTCTATGAAAAACTTACCAAAAGAGAAGTTTACAAGGAGATCAATTCAAGAGCCCTGTGAAGAATACATGATGGACATATGAGATTAATACAGAATTGAGTTACCTTTGAAAATCAAAATGAGATGAGGTGACAGTCTTGAGAAATCCAGAAGTGACATTTAACTTCTTTCTAGTCCAAATTATTTGTAGATTTAATTGAAATTAATTCTACCATTACCTAATTCGAAATCAATAATGCTTTCTTCTAATTTAGCTTAAAAATTATCTACAACTACTAACTTTCTTACAATAATCAAATCCACTACTATTAGCTATGAAATTCACACAGAATAGAATACTACTTGCACTCACATTGCTTACAGTGATAAATGCTATCCCACTAACAACAAGAGATAAAGTCAATGAATTGAACCTATCAGGGAAACCACAGAACTTCCAAAATCCTTCTGTAAATGGTAGCAATAGTGAAATTTCCGAAGAGTACACTTTCCACAAAAGAGAGGAAACTTCTGCTAAAGAGCCAAAAGAATTGACTGCAACTGAGAAAAGTAACAGGAAATTCAAATGGGCCCTTGTTGGTGGTGGGATTATTAACGGTTATTTTCTTATTATTCTTATTTATGAATTACTTATATTACGCTCGCACCGTAAGAACATGTTAGAGTATAAGACTCTCAATGGAACTATTAACCCAGCTGAAGGTGATGCAGTTGACGATGTTGAAAGAAATGCCAATCCAGAAGAAATTAAAAGGTTGAAGAAATTGAAGGCTACGATTATCGTTGAAAGAGTACTTGCTGTTGTTCCTGCTCTTCCACTTATCATTATCTTTTCCATATTCGCCCTCCCTGCTTTGATCTTCTTTAAAGATAGTGGGTTCATTGACGAGTTAGGAGACGAAGAGCTTAATGAAAGCGGTATCCCAATCAAAAAGAATCTTCCAGCAGGGTTTTTCATTTCAAGACCTGATATTGAGAAATATGTTCCACAGTTCAACCAGGCTGATGTTGCTGGGTTTGACTACTTGGATCCTACCAAATCATTCAACAAGGTTCTTACAGTTGAAGAAATCAAACTACTGGCTAATGAAGAAGGCGATTGTTTTATTGAAAACATAGATGAAGATTCCAGTTGTACAATCTGTTTGTTGCCTTATGAAGATGAAGAATCTCAAGTAGTACTCTTCCCTTGTGGTCACCACTTACATTGCACATGTTTAGGTCAGTACAAAAGTGCCAATGTTGCCAGATATGGTAACAAGTCCGCAGAAGCTAGAGCTTTCAAATGTTTTATCTGTCAGTTGCCTCTCTTGAACCACTACTTGTATTACATGGAACAGGGGTATCCAGCTAGTGTGAAGTACGTCAACAAGGTATGACCAAAGATTGTAGATTGTGTTGTTGTTTTTTTTTAGATATATAATTATGTTTCTGTGTAAAACGCGTGATAGATATTTTAGACACTTTAGCTTACTCTAAAGAATATGAAAATTTACAAGAGTTATTTATATGAATATTAATAAATGGCCTGATTGAGTTGGGAGCCAGTCCGCTAGCACTTATGATTTGTCTACTGTTTCTCACTAATGATCTGATCGATGTTGACCTCGTTTCCACTGATGGAATCTTCAATAGATTCAACATCACTGGCCTTAGAAGCCTCGAGTTCAACGATAGTGTTTCTTGGACCAAAGTAGGACTTCTTAGCAGAAGTGTAGTAGTAAATAATGGAAAGCAACCACGTACCACATGTGATGGCGACTGTGTAGTTCATAGTTTCTCTGTCGACAGTTGGACCAGCAGGGAACATGGCCATGACAATTGTGAAGTTGGTGAAGATAACTGCTGAGAAATTGACTATTGGAGATAAGATTGGACCCAAATAGAAAGCTCCTGGAATGAACAGATTTTCTTTGGTGAAGTATTGGTTGTATAATCTTAACATGATTGGAGTTTGCCATGCGAAGTAGTTACCACAAACGTATAAAGTGAACAAGGCATTGGCGGCAGTGTCACCAATCAAACATAATAAACCCATGATTAAGGCAAACACACCACCGAAGATGATGGCCCTGATTGGAACCTTCAACTTAGGGTTGACGACCTTGATAATAGAGGAGAAGATTAAACCGTTGTCTCTAGCAAAGGCCCAGATTTGTCTGGAAGTAGCAGTGATGGTGGAAGCACCCATTAACCATTGACAGACGGCAATTAAGACCATGAAGGCAATAGACCATTGTTTTCCCATAGTGTTGTAGATCAATTGAGCCATTGGCTGACCAGATTCAGCATTGATGATTGATTCAACTTGGTCTGGTTGTAAAGCGAAACAAGAAACAATCATGACGAAGAAACCAATGATCCAGACGGAGAAAACAGAGGACATGATACCAAATGGAACAGTCTTGGTGGCATTGATGGCTTCTTCAGACATATGAACGCAGGAATCAAAAGCACCAATTGTCCAGATAGCAGGCATGAAACTATTGAAGATCCAAGACCAACCAGTTGGCCATTCGGAGAAGCTGGTGGTGTTTGTCATGACCCAGTGAGCTGGAGAGAAAATGTGTCTGGCACCAACTAACATAGCGATAATGAACAAGGCACATAGAAGAAGATTGGCAACAACAGATGTGGTTTGCAATTTGGCAACACCGTAAGAAGCAACACATGCAGTGGCAACGTGGGAGATAATACAGGCTGCAAACACAGCGTAAGTGATACCATGTGTGATTTCAAAGTCCCCATCTCTGGCTATGTAAACAACAGCAAGGATTTCTTTGGCGAACCCATAATCAATGGAACACAGAGCACCTGTTAATGCAATTGTGTTAGAATTACCAACAACAAAAGATAAAGGAATCTTCAAGGAGTCGGGAGCATAGTAGTAAGTCCAATAGAATAACCCACCTGAAGTTGGGTTTGCAGAGGCCAGCTCTGACATGGAGACGGAAATAAGGAAGATGAAGAAAGAAGCAATGAACCAACCCCAAATGGCAGCAGAAGGACCAGTGGTGATTGATTGACCAAAGACAGAAGCAATGGAAGGGAGAATACTCATGATGGAAAAAGACACACCAAAAACGTTGATGGCTGTAAAATGTCTCTTCAATTCCTTTCTGTAACCAGACTTAGCTAATAGTTCATCATCGTCCAAACCCGTTGGATCAATGATTTGATGCTCGTGGACATCTCTGATGGTCTTCACGTTAAGACCCTTTGGATCTGTGTTCAAAGCGTGTGATGTGATGGATCTAAGACCATTGGAAAAATTGGAGTACAGTTGATGGTCTGTTGTGTGAGCGACTGGAGACTGTTGCGGCTTCATTGTGTGTTTGTAGTTATAGTCTATTAATAGGGCGCCTTAAAATTCTCTCCTTGTTGTGGAATTGTGTTAGAGATGAAGGGGAGAACTGATATTTATATAGAAACAACAGATGACAGAGTAATCATAGTCACAGATTCTAGAGATAAGCGACGTGTACAGTGTAAGATTATGAATCATGATTGAGCTTTCAAGTTATTGCTTATTTATCTTAAACTTGCATAATATTGTGGTTGAATATTCTTGATTAATCTTGATTCTTGAGATTTTACTTACAAAAGCTCAAATGTATGTACCTGTGGCTAGATAGGGTTTACATGAGAATACATGATCTGGATAACGGGCACACCCAAGTTGGATAAATGCATTTCAAAATTATTTAATTAGGCACAATTCTAGATTAACATTGTTGGACTTCAGTTACGTTAAAAATAAATTAATGATTTATAATCACACGGCTGATTAATTGTAATTCAGTTGTAGTACTGTGATCAATATTTGGTTTATTATATTAATACTGTATGAAATAGCGGTGCAATTTGATTAAACAAAGACTCAAACTTCGCTTTCCTCGGAAACTGTACAG
This sequence comes from Waltiozyma chaumierensis, assembly GCA_030566875.1. NCBI lineage: Eukaryota > Fungi > Ascomycota > Saccharomycetes > Phaffomycetales > Wickerhamomycetaceae > Waltiozyma > Waltiozyma chaumierensis. Next base: position 1,776 of record JAKUBK010000279.1, on the reverse strand, counting down.
TTCTGTCAGCAAAACGCGTGAAAAGCTCACGTACTCCAACAGTTGCAAGTTACAGGCACCTTATATATACTTCAAAGAAAAAGATTGAATTGTATTTACTTACAGACAAATCCAAGTGAAGTATCTCGAATATTAATTAAATCAATTGAACAGAGTTCTAATTCTGACACAATCCAAACCAAGTGTCCAAGTAATCCATGGCGGATAGACGACGTTGATAATATGACGTATCTCTAGGCAAATTGGTACGTCTTATCTTACATGGCCTGCATTGCAGAAGCATGGTGTTCCAAGTTTACTTATTTGGTAATTGCGCGGGGTTCAAACCGTTGAATTTCCTGAATTCTATTAATTTGCGCCCAAGGTTGTATCTTTAAAAAGGGAAACATGAGGCACTTTATACGTAATTTGGTAATTAGGGAGGTTTGAATTTCTGATTTGGAATCGTAATAGGGTCTTACCTGTCAGTTTAGGATATTTTGTTGGAAGGGTTCTATAATACATAAATAGTTGCTATGTGTCAAGCTGATCATCAAGATTCAAGAATTTGTTAATTTCGTGCAGGAAGCTACGTATTTTTTAACTGCGTGTTGAATCCTAGCCTTTATTACTTTAGAAGGGTCCAACTAGCTATTTTCAGTCCTCAGGCGTATCTATCAGGATATTTTGAACTGAGAAGAAGAGATGAGGCGTCAATCAATTACATTATATTGATAGAGTTTTCAACTATTATAAACTGCAACGTCAACTTTGTTTAATCGGTATAGGCGTGTTTTTAATACGATTAATTAAATTAGTAGAAAGCTCTTCCACGGTAATTGTTTTTCTCAAACTTTACTTATCTGTGGAAAAATATATTCAAAGAAACTTGATTTTGAATAATACTAGAATTGGTTAGACTTATGAACAATTATAAAGTTCCTAAACGATTGATGAACAAGTTCATAAATTGATGATAAACTTGTAAGATAGAACCAACAACAAATTTTAATTTCTAGTTCATTTTAACCTATAGTATGTTGTCAGATCATTCTAAATAGAACTTGGAGTTAGAGTAATCTTCTTGAATTTAGAGAAGTTCAAAATGCTCTTACATTCATTCTTTAACTCATTTTTCATTTGAAGGATATTGAACAAGAAATCTTGGGATTTCTTGAATGATCCAGCTGATTCCAAATCTTCTTTCATCAATTAGTGTCTCAAGAAGTTCAAAATCTGGTCCTGACTCCTCACTCACATGCATATTTTTCCTAAAACCCGTCAGTCTGACCATGCCAAAGTCCTTGAGATCTCGGTCTCAAAATGTGGGAAAGTGCACGGTCCAACCAGAGTCCCAAAATCGAAGCTGCTCAGGTCTCAACTTTCAAGTCTTTAATACAAGGTCCGAGTCTGGACTCAAAGTTCCAAGTCCACGAAGCTGTAAGAAACCATGTACAGGGACATTTTTCTTGGGGCAAAATCACCTATGAGAGAATTGAAATAACTTAAACAAATACAAAAGTCATTACATTTCTTCAAATACCTACTCAGAAATAATACTCTCAGAGCTACATTTTCTTCTTTAATTCGATTGAGCTATGTAAGATTACTTTTACAGAATAAATCTGAAAATATAATGCATGGGTAGCTTAAATATCGTAATTGTTAGCTTTAATACTTTTTAGTATATGTACATGTATATCATATATATTAATTATAATTAGTAATTAATTAAAATAATTATTGTATATATATTATTATTTAAAACTAGTACTCTATATATAATTTAATTTTTTT
>JAKUBK010000278.1:0-20015 GCA_030566875.1 Waltiozyma chaumierensis | reverse complement strand
TTTTTTGGTAAAAAAAACTATTGAATAGTTGAATTGATGATGAATTGGAATTGTGCGATTGCAATTGCTTGTAGATGAAAAAAAAAAAGAGGAATTGAAGACCTTTTTATATATTTCAAATCATGAATAAAATCGACTATATGATGATCAGGAGCAACTGATACGTGAACTATGGGATAAGGGATTTACGGATAAATTGGAAGAGAGATGGTACGGTTGCTGCTATTGACAAGACCACCCACTGTATAAAGCTGCATGTCATCGATAAAAAAAAAAAGAACATGCAGCATTCGTGTCGAATCGAAGGATTTATCGCGTGGGGCTGTGGATCTGGACTCTGGAGAGCAGCAAATGACTTTTTTCAGACCTATAAGCTTTGGAAATGTTACAAACTTCGGTACGGGAATTATACTGGATCCGCCCCCCTTTTTTTGGACTTTGGTTCTTGCACTGTAGTATGTACCGTTTACAATAGTTTTTTCGGTACTCTTCTACTTACCCGGACGAAAATTTCCTGTGGTAAACTGCAATTTACAAATAAATTACATGACATGTAACGCCACTCAACTTGTTTCTAAATTCCGGGGCCCGTTAATACTCACCTCAAGTGTGTCAAATTTCAATTCTAAAGCTGCCTCATGGTGATCTGTGATTCTGCTGCTAGCTTAAATAGTTTTAATTAGTTCCCTAATACTCGGAAAAATCTGAAAATGAATCTTGGAACTTTATATATAGAATAGTACATGTGATGATGGAGTAAACCACCAACAAAATTTATTACCAAACATATATTTATCTCTCTCAAATCTGTTCAGTGTTTCTAATTGTATGAGTAAGATCAACTTACGGCTAGGTGCTGTGCACGTGTTAAAATAAGGTTCATTGAATTCTCATAAATAATATATCTATGTGATATAACTAAATCATGTACTTAACGAATTATTGATATTCAACGAGAGCGACTATTAGTACCAATTATACTAGTACCAACCCCATCAAACACTGCTTTGCTAAACTGTTCGGTAAGATCTATACTCTCTCTATCAGCACCCAAATCACCGTTATCTATACTATCAGTAGCGTAATTTGTTGAGTTCTCAAAATTATTCCCATGTATAATGACACCAATATCCTCAGAAGTAGTATTAGGAGTAGATAAGAAGATTTGAATATTGTTCTCTAGACTCTGGCTTGATGCAGCTGATGTTAGACTTTCTCTTTCATCTGTCTGAGGTATTACTCCAATAGATTCTGAATATTCCGGGGGTGGTGGTAGCATTGAATTATCTTCAACAGGTTCATCTTCTTCAAAAGGTTCCAAACAAGTAGCAGAAACACGACTGCCTCTTCTTGAGGTTGGAAAAATAATTGAGCTACTTGGTGGGAAATTGGAGCTATTACTACTATTGCTGAGAGCCATTGCTGGAGGCGATAATAACATATCATCAATGTTCAAAGAATATCTTTCCAGCGTAGTAGCACCGATAGAGGATGTCCGTGAGAGGGCAGTGGTGGTTGCTTCTGGGTATGAAGTGGAACCGACAGGGATTAAAGCAGGGGAACTGAATGGAGAAGTGGCTTGTTCGAAAGAAGGAAGTTGATTCCGTGGATTGTTTGGATCCATGTTGACTTCAAAATCATCCAAGAAGGAGTTCAATAAAGCGTTGTTGGTTGTGCCTGTTGAGTCATTATAGGAAGGTAAGATAAGGTTGGAGGTAGTACAGTTCGGGTCCAGAAGGTAGATCGGCGTATCGATGACGACTTCGTAATGGTGGAACTTCTTATCCTCCTTGTTGAGCTTACTGACACGCAAGGAGACCTGGAACTTGTGTGAGACCCTGATGAATTTGGAATTCGCAGAGTCTGGGTGCAGACGGTGTTTGAAATCGTTGTACTGGGTCTTCACGTCCAAGTTGAACGAGTCACAGACCATCTTGGTTTCCTTGGTTGTGCTTTTGCTGATGTTCTCATTGTTTTGGAACGAGAGATAACTGAGGATACGCAACGGACCAGCGATTTGTACCATTGACTCTCTGTGATGGGAATCCATTTCATAACAGCTCTCCAGCAAGTTGTCAGTCTTGAGCAGATGATGTTGTTTCACGATGACCTCTCTTAATGACTGTGAATTTCTCAGCGGGGTGGCTTTGATCTCCAATAAGGGCGCCACTTTGAACTTCTCCTCGGTGACATTGTTTCCTATGATGTACTTTTCATGGATGGCTGTCTCCATATCCTCGGTCTCGTACTTCAGGTCCTTTGAGGAGTAGGATAGAGTCTCGAGAATATTCACCTTGACTCTTTTCAAAATAACACCCTTCTCCAACGGGGCAAACTTCATCTTCACGGGCAACTCATCTCCAATGGTGACGAACTTCTTGGGCAATGTCAACTCATAGGACAAAGCGTCGTTCCATGTCTTGTTTATGTACAGAGGCTTGTCGTTCGAAGAGATTCCTGCCAGCGGTGGTCCTCTGACAATCTGCAACTCGTGTTTGTAGCAATGGTCATTGATGAAGATCTTGAAGTTGTGGGAGATGTGGGTGTTCAGAGTGTTGAGTGATTCGGTGATAGACGGAGATATAAGCACGGAATTGAAAAACACATACTCGCCAGCTTTGAGCAGCTTTGGTTTGACCTTGTGGCGGTTATAGAACTTGAACTCGTTCTGTGAATCGAAGTACGGTTCCTCTGAGACATCGCTGAACTTCTTGAACTTGTAGGACTTGGAGATGATGGCATTATCCAACTCGCTGACCAGGCCATCGATGGCTGACACTTGATAATTCAAGGAGTCAGTGGTCATATTCAGATCCAAATGGCCCAACTCAAACATCTCACTCCTCACTAGGCGGTTGTTAGGAAGACCTTTGTTCCAATTGATCTCGGCAATAGAATTCAAAAACCCAGCCTTGATATCAATCTCAGTGCTCTTCTCCAGGGATAAGATAACTGCGAAGTTGAAAGCAACGGGGTCTGAATCTTCACAATGATCGTCATTTTCCAACTCATCTTCTTCGTTGCCTTGCATGCTAGGGAGGAAAATGTGCTCCCCATTAGAGGAGAATGATAGTTTGAGTTCCTTGTTTTCAGAAATAATGAACGGATTCGACAATCCCTTCGAATGCAGCAAGGATAACAACTGCGGCGCAAACTTATCCTGGTTTATGGAAGTGAACCGTGATAGAGACAAATTTACGTCTATTCCTGAGGTGGTAGAGTTATGCCTTGCTCTTTGTTCTGGAACTCTATTGAATTCGGAAGATGAATCGTCGTCAGAGAATGAGAGTGCATTGGAGATGTTAGAATTACGACGGTGGCCGTCGTTGTTGTGGTTCTCGTATGGCTCTTCCAGTTCATTCAGAAACAATCTGGATATATTGAACGACTTGGAGCGTGGTTTGAGATTATCTGTTTCACTTGGTTTTGTATGTGTTGAAGTCGTCTTCCTACGGTGAAGAAAAGAACTATGTGGCGCTGAACTGTTGTGGGAGCCATTTGTCGATGATGAATCGCTGGTTTTACTCTTCTTGAGAAAACCAAACATTCTTGATGGACAGGTGTTGATATATGTCTTTAGTTTGTAACAGGGTCAAGGGGATTAGATCGTCTGGTTTGTTTTCTAGTTTGTTGGACATTTAATCCTGATTAAAAACGCAGACAGTGGCAATAGCTTAGTTTTATACTGTTTTTTTTAAAAAAAATAAAAGGTCTTGTTTATGTGAATCTTTCAAATGTATTTACGAAGAATTCTTGGATCCAAAATATTTAAAACTTGGCCTCCTAAAGACCCTGCCTCCTAGTAACTAACGCTGGTTATCTGAACTCTCCAATATTGCATGTAACATGTGCCACATGTGCCACATGTGCGCCCACAAGTTGCAGTACATACAATACAAATAAACCACGAATAATCCCGCATTCGGTAATCCTTTAGTGTCAATTATATACATGGCGCAAACGTGGGCCATATACTGAAATAATTATATCACACGCGCGCGCAAGATAAATTGTAAACCTCGTGTAACATTACATTTTTAAATTAGGCAATTGGTCACACCCCGCTATACCCTTCTTAAAAATACATGATTTTGAGTTTATGCCCAGTTCATCTAGCTGTATCTAGCCTGTGATTGGTTGTTAAATCATGTAGTTTTACAGCTGCTCTTGGAAACACTTGCACGTGGTGACGTCTGGTCCTGCATATGGTTATTAGTTGACTCGTTGACTCTTATCTAAATTATTGATTCAGGCGTCTTCTTCAACGGCTTCCTAATTTAATCAGTTCAATCATAACTGAATATATTTGGTTAATATTGTGAATTTTCCTTCTTTTTAGAATTTGCACTAACAATTAATCCACAGCTTGTTGATCAGTGATGCTAATATAGCAAACTAATTCATCATGATCAAATACATGTCACGTGCTTATAACAAAGGGCTGGTATTTCCTGCATATAGCGCGAAAGATCAATATTAACATATAGTGTAGTTTAATAATAATTCAATTTAAAAATTAATAACAATCTTCAAGCTTAAGACAAGACTGTACTCCAACTTCCAAGTCTCTTTTGAACACAATCAACCCAATACTTCCGACCTTATAATCCCAAAAAATGTCAAATCTAACACCATATAAACCATTCTGGACCACACGCTCATCCAAAATATCCAAACAATCCACATTACTTTATAAAAGCAAAGGACATTTTGATCAAACAAGAAGGAAACTCTTAGAAGAATTCCAAACAACAAAACAATATGAAACCCTCCTAGAAAAGGTGAAATTAATAATACAGAAACTCATTCAAGAAAACCCACATCTTTTAAAAGAAAATAAACTGATAATCGCTGCATTGATAGAAACAACAATTGAGAAATTTATCGAAAATCAATCAAATTATAAACGTCCTTTGAAGGATTCTTTGGTTTTTGAAACCAATGGTAAATCAATCAAAGTAGATATGTCTGGTCTAGGCATAGAAGACTTATACCAGATTTTTGAAAATAAAGTTAAGGATATGACTACTTGTTCTAAGAATAAGAGGGATGATTTGAATAATTTGTTGACTACGTTGGATCAAGGGGTTAAAAGTGATAATCAACTAACCACCGTCAATAATCAAAAGATGTAATATCACACAGGCTTCTTATTCTTCATAAGATACCAAGAGTGGTGAATAGAATCCAGTCATGTGGTCCAGATGTCACTTGATTTTAAAGAGTGAACAATCCTGGAAGTATAAGAACTACATTATAAATGGCTCATTGGTACTACTTGTAGATACTTTTATGAATTGATATAGCTCTCTATACATAAACGAATTGATGACACTATATTGAACATTTAGAGGCGCTAACCAAAATATTACACTCGAAAGTGATCAATCCCCTGTAGTCGTCGTAATTATTTTCAAAATCACATAATCAAGTTAGAACCTCTGTATAAGAACTTTGATAGTTTCTTCTTATCAGAGACATCTTGAATTTCAGATTCAACAGTTTCTCTTTCAGGGAAATCAGACAAGTCCTTAGAATAAGTAGCAACGGAATGAGCAATCAACTTAGTGTTAGTTAAGAAAGCATCCCAAGCAAGATTATTCAAATCGTCACATAACTGATAGTAACATTCATCCAAAACTTCACCATTTTGAGAATTTAAACCTTCTGCACCAGCAGCAATACCACCACCTGGGATATTGTTTTCAATGAATCCAACATAATCGGAACGACCATCAAATGGGATCAGAACCCATGGTAAGTCATGTTCTTCATACCAATCAATGTACAAGTTTTTGATTTCTTCAGAGCCCTTTGGATTGTCGATGTTTGAACCGTTGTAAACTTGGTATTCATAGTTTGGAGAAGCCATCATATCGTAATCCATAAACAATCTAATCTTGGCATTTTCTTCAGGAGACAAACTGTTGGCATAATAGTTGGACCCCAGTAAACCTTCTTCTTCAGCAGCCCACCAAGCAAAACGGACAGCATTGTTGACTTTGAACTTTGCCAATTCCTTAGCAACAGTCAAAAGGGAAACAGTACCTGAACCATCGTCATTGATACCTGGACCGGCTTCAACAGAATCAGAATGAGCACCCAATGAAACGACGTTATCATGATCACCATGAATGGTCTCAGCAATGATGTTCTTCGTCTTAATATAACGAACAAAGGCATCAATTTCAATATCAACAACAGTCTGTTCAGTAAGCGTCTTAGCTAAAGAACGAGTGATGCCTAACGTACCAACAGTGGTATCGGTAGGCTCACCCAAAGTTCCAGGCATCAATTCGTCTGAATTTGGATCATAAATCAAAGCGGCCTTAGCACCAAACTTACCAGCTAAGGAGGACTTATCACCAAATGGACAAATCCCTCTTTGAATAACAGCAACAACATTATCGCCGGAAAGACCTTCATAATCAGCTTCTTCACACCCTTTTCCAGACACAAAGAACAACGAAGCTTGATGGACATGAGCACCAGGAGTCAATTGGAATGCCTTAGTCTCGGCAGACACGCCATCAACGGTTAAATTACTAGATAAAACTCTACCATCAAGAGCCTTAAATTCCTGGGTTTCAAAAGTGTAATAATGGTTCAATTTCTTAAGTTGACTGATAACATAACCAATTGTGCCCCAATGTCCCTTAGATCCAATGACTCTAGTTGGATGGCCATATTCATCAACGGAAAATTGGGCAATATTGTATAAATCGATAGCAGTAGAGTTCAAACCATCCAAAGTGATCAAGTTTTGTAAGGACTTAGAGTCGACTAATGGTAAGTCCTCATAAGCTGGTTGTTTTCCTGAACTTATAAGAGAGCCAGCATCGTTCAGTTTGAGAACTTGTTCTTGAAGAACATCCTTGTTGAGAGTTAAGAGTTGTTGAGAAAGAAATTGTTCTGGTGTTGGTAAAACAAAGGAATCAACAGAGAAAGTGAGTAGCGAAGAGGCTAATAGTGAGAGTGTAGTTAATGGCAACTTCATCTTATGGATAAAGAATAGATACCAAGATGAATTGTGGAGTTAAAAAGGATGGTTATCCATTTGAAGGCGAGACCATGGTATTATATATGAGGGACTTTTAGGAGAGATGTGCGTACAAAACCAGGCGCACAGATAACAATTTAAAAATAATACCCTAATCGGGAAGGTGATTCGGGGATTTCCATTACATCGCTTAATTAGGGAAAACTACCGTTTGAGGACATTGTCAAGGAATAAACTGTATATCCAGAATTGCATACGTTACAACAAGATGTGAACATATACAAATTAGATTGAGTTTTCTCATTCTAAATTTCTTAAAATACCTAGAATAAATCTTTACGTAGTACCTAAATTTTTATAACTTTATCAGGGACAATAAGCATATCCTTCACTCTCTATTCTCCTGATAAACTCCATGCTGATCAATCTATCCAAAATAGTCTTAATGAACCCATTAGTACACCTTGGGAACTTCTCCAAAACCAAAGTCATCAATTGTGCATGAGTCATTATACTACTATTATTGGATTGATGTTTTAAGCAGCGGACTATGTAGGCTTGGATGTATGGTTCCCAGTCTGGAGGATCTAATGATGATGATGATGATAAAGAGTCTGTTTTGGATTCTTCTGAGAGATTGGAGGTTGATGATTTGGAGCTGTAGAGGACGTATTTGATATCTAAGTCCAATCTGACCTTGTTGGGCTTCTTGAGTGTTGATTCAATTGCATCATTGATTGTATAAGTGGTGTCATCCTTTTGGAGAATCTTGTATTTGCCATTGCTCAATGAATATAAGATGGAATAGACTTCATCTTTATCCAATTTTGTCAATGATCTGATTCTTTCAAGTGTAAGCGTATCATACGTGTTGAACAGTAACAAAACCAATGCCATATTTTCTGTCATTGTGAAATTGATGATATCTGAGTATGATAATGTGATTTTCCCCTTCGTAGTGTCATAATTCAAGATTCTTTGTTTGAACGAAGATGAAGTTTGTTGAAGGTGTTGTGAGAACTTGGATCTAAGGACATACATCGAATGTAACTGTTCGTTGGTGTCCTTAAGGTGTGTGAGAATGTCGAATATTGTACTGTTTGGCCATTTATCCTTCTCCAGGGTTAATTGTTCGAATTGAATATCATCAGATACAAGTTTTGAATACTCATCAGAACTTTTTTTAGAATTCTCAATGTCTGAAATCATCTTGAAAATATCACGTAGCGGTTCAATTGGACCAACAGACGACTCCAACAACTTTATCAACTGCAATTCCAAAGGGATCGATTTGGACTTATCCAGGATCAATCTTCTTGAAATTACTCGTTTGTAATCAACGATAAAGATCTCCTTGTTCTCAATACATGAATTGAAAACCTCGTAAATGTCTGATATTGTGGCTTCACAGAGTTCGGTATTGTTTGGATCTAATGTTTTGAAGAATTTGTCAACGAAAATGATGAGATTCTCATTGACAAGATTGGAAACGTGATCGCCGTTCGATAAAGTGAAGAGGAATTTCTGTCTGAATGTGTATTCCAACATGTCGGATTCTGTTGAATTGAAATGAGTTTGGATAAGTTTTTTGAAATTTCTCTTCGCTTGGAATATCTGGGTGATTAGTTCCAAATTGGAGAAGCTTTCGGTGATCTGGATGAGATACTTTGAGATATAATCAGTCCAACACTGTGTGAAAGCGAGCATGATTGAATCATCAGATTGTTGTTGAGATATTATGAATCGGTAAAGTCTGTGAAGATCTGTGAATCGTTTCTTCTGGAATAAAGCAGAGACATAAGTCATGAAATGGTCTTGTAAGTTCTCGAATAAGGCGATGGAAATCACCTTTTGTTTAAGTGTCTTTGATAATCTATCAGCATTGGTTGTATTCCAAATTTCAAACTCACAAAGAATCAACTTTTCCAAGTTTTCATAAATCAATTCTTGACTTTCTTTATTGTTCAAGATGACAGAATTATGATATTTCGAATAGAATTTGATAGACTCTTCAATAATCACCGTGTCCACGATACTGGAGGACCTTTGGATAACTTCAAAAGACTCCCTGATCTTCTTCAAAGTATCAAGAGAAGACCTAGAAGATATAGCAACCTTGCTGTGGTCAAAATTCATTGACCTAATCGATCGATTTAAAATCTCAACAAACCCCGTAAGAATCTTAATTCCCAGATTATACACATTTTCAATTTTGAAACATAACCTTTCCTTCCAATATCTATCAATAGTCTTTCTATAAGCGTTCCTTAAGAGATAAGTACGGTCCAAGAAAGAGTAGATTCTTTGTAATTTAGCCATTATGGTATTCAACTCATCATAAATCTTAACAAAAGAATCAAGACAATCAACATTGTTGTAAGTTGTAAAATCATACTTCTCAAACAACATATTCAGACACCTATCGATACGCGTGTACAGATCCTTGCTGAGAGCATTGGCATTCAAGACAACAGGATTAACGTCATTTCGTTGACTTCTTGCTGAACATATCCATTCAACTGTCTTATAAAGACGTAATGGACTAACAGTGAGTTCTTGATTGTTAAAAATACGATTGGTTTGCTGGAGGAGCTGGGTATGGAGTGTTGTTAAGGGGTCTGGGGGATTGCCATCATCACTGTTCTTGCTCTCTTGGTGAATATCATCTTGGTCATACTGATCCAATATTGTGTGAGACATTGGGTATGTTTGAGCGACGTGGACTTTCACTTGGAACAGCTTGGTGGATTTCTGGATACCTCTAAAGTGGATATTATATATTCAAAACCAAATTTAGGAATGCAAAAGATATAATAAATATATTGTATTTAATTCTTCTTCTTCTTCTTCTTCTTCTTCTTCTTCTTCTTTTATGATTTATTTATTTACAATTTGGTCTGGTCGTGTCCGCATCAGCCTTTTAAAAAATATTAAGATTTCGAAGTTGGGCAGCTCATAATATATCTTTGTAAAAGAACTGTATAGCCCCAACTTTCTTGTACGGTTTACTCCAGCATATACTCAGTCATGCCAGAAGACACGTCCAGGCTAAACACCTCCAAACTAGGAACGAAGACGTACTGGGATGATTTCTACACGTTAGAACATACGAATTTCCAAAGCAATCCGCAAGATACAGGAGAGAATTGGTTTGATGATAACGATGCCGAGCTAAAGATGATCAGATTCTTAGAGGAACACCTACATGAACAACCGGGTTTGAAACCTGAGGCTAGAGTGCTTGATGTCGGCACTGGGAACGGACATTTGTTGTTCGAGTTGCGTGAAGAGGAAGTGTTTGATAATGATGAGTCCGAGTTTATTGGTGTTGATTATTCGGATGTTAGTGTTCAGTTTGCTAAGGATATCGCTATTGAAAAGGAATTGGACGTGAGATTCGAGGTTTTGGACATCTATGATGAGGAGAAGGAGAACGATCTCGGGATCTTTGATGTTGTTTTGGATAAGGGAACTTTAGACGCCATTGCTTTGTCCGGTTTGACTTTTGAGAATGGCACTGCTGTGGAATTGTATTCTATTAAAGTGGCTAAGTACATGAAGACTGGCAGTGTTCTGTTGATCACCAGTTGTAACTTCACAGAGTCCGAATTGATTGGATTCATTACTAGAGAGCCAACTTTGGAAGTTTGGGAAAAGATCCATTATGGTAGTTTTGAATTTGGTGGGGTTAAAGGACAGACCATTTGTTCTGTTGCCTTTGTGAAGAAGTAGGCTACTTTCCTATATATATATAAAAAAAACGTTATTTTATCAACAACTCAATAGCATCGAACAAATCCAAGGCTGTTTCCTCTTTGCCAACCTTAACGGCATACCTAACAACATCAGTGCCATCAACACCATTAAACGTGATGAATTTTGCAGATTGCAGACTTCCTTCAAACCCTTTGTTCAACTGCATCTTCTCATCAATCTTAACGTTTAAGATAACGTTCATTAAACCATTTGAACGCATGATTATCCTATTTGGAATACTCGTACTGTCGGCTTTGCTCTTGGATTTATTAACGTGTAAGGAACCAACACCTCTTTCTTTCCAACCGGATTTTATATCTTTCAAATTTAACGAGTATAATTTGGCACGACATGTGAATTGTTGGATTTCGTTCTCTTCACCTGTGGAAATTTCCTTCGGTTCTTCCTTTGTGGAGTCCTTACAGACTGGAGAATCCTTGGAGTCTGATGGTGCAGTTTGTAGACTGGTGATTACTGGTGTAGTATCCTCCTTAGTTTTATTCGTACTGGCAGAATCATTCGATGGGATACTGTCAAAGATAGAAGTCTTAGAGATGGCAGATTGGAAAGCATTACCAAACGAAGACTTAGATCCAAAGACGGAACCAAAAGTACTTTTCTTCACTTTTGAAGATTCAGTAGGGTCAGTCTTATCACTTGAAGATTCTGATTCCTTGGAGGTGTCCCCCTTCGATGGTAAGGATGCAAACACATTCGTAGCGGTAGTGGAATCCTTCTTAATGGAGGAGAAAGCCTGAGCACCGAATTTAGTCGTAGCTCCAAAGATAAATTTCTTCTTGGTTGAGATTTGTTCTTCTTTTTCGTCTTTAGGTTCTGATTTGTCGTCTTCTTTCTTTGTTGGATCTGATTTACTACGTTTGAGATCTGACCCTAATGGATTTGGACCTTCTAGATCTTGTTGTGATCTCTTACTGGATGATGTTGAAGAGTCGATTGTAGCACTCTGGTTGTTTTCTTCTTCGTTGACGGATGACCAGGCTACAGCTGTGGTTTTCCCTTCTGGTCTTGAGACTTCTTTTGGTTCAGGGACATCGGAAGATTTAGTTGGTTGGTCTTCTTTGGCGGCAACTTGTTCTGTTGATGTAGCAACAACGTCACTCGTGGTGCATTCCTGGGATTTCGTAGCAGCAATTGATTCTATACTCTGAGACATTCTCGTTTTTTTCTCTCTTTCTTTTTGATTAAATCAGCTGGGATGTATGGTTACAAGGTGCAATTGGTAACATAATGAGCCTTTCCTACGTCTGAAAGAAATATCTAGGCGGGTTTCTGTTCTGAAGGATCCTTTGAAATTCAATTTAATATAGCTTCGCGAAAATACCCTGTTTCCACGTCACGTGCAATCCGATAGACTTGTACTTGTAGTTGACACGTACTATTACGAGGTTAAATATATTAGCCGCTGAATTGGTAAAGACCAATATCACATCAACACTCCATTTCAAAGTCTCTCCTTAACAAACAACTAAACAAGGCAGGACTATCCACTTTTTAGATCAATGAGGCTCAATCATTCAACACTTTGCGGGATATTTCTTTCACTATTGGTCTTCCAGACATACTATACAAACGCCATCGTATCATCGTCATCTCAATTCACTGAACATTTACAAGAGATTGACACAAGATACTCAGCTACAGGGGCTTCTTTTGACATCTTGAACAGTTATGAATCGTTATTACAGGGAGCTTCGGAGAAAGAGATTGATTCGGTTGCGTTAGCTAATGTTTATTATAAAGTTGGGATCTTGAAGTATTCCTTAGGTAAAGAACAGCAATCATTGAATGATTTGCTTAAATCTTTCCAATTGAATCCAAAGAATGACGTTGTCAAGACGAATATCCTTAGGAATTTGTTGAAGTTTAATCAGAGAGAGAAATTTGAAGGCTTGGAAATTTTTTTAGGAGATGATGAAGAGTATCAGAAAACCAAAGAGCATTTTAAAGACATCGAACAGATTTTACAGTCCAATGAGTTAGAGAAAGTAGATGATGGAATCTCGTTATCTCAATTCAATGCTCCTTTGAGGTTAAAAAGAATAGAGTTGATCAAAAATGACATCCAAACCATAGCTAAAGAATCCTTCAACTCAGTTGAAAATCTCAACAAAATCAATGCCAATTTCATACGGATCATAGAAGATTACCACACATTGGCTAAATTTGATCAACGAAACGCCAAAGATTATTATTTCCAAATCTCCCGTATTTACAGTTTTCAATTGTTAGAATTCGACAACGCCTTGACATCTGTTAAGAACTGTTTAAAGTTTGATGTCGATAACGGCCAATACATCAAGACCAACAAGATCCTGACCAAGTTCAGACCACTGTTCAGCAAATTGTCAGACGGGTACAAGTACTTACAGTTTATCGAATCTGAGGAGACCGATTCGGATTTAGACATCCATGGGTTTCATGAGGGGTTCATTAAAGACATTGCCAGCATAGTCGATGACTCGTCCAAGTTTATCAAGATCAGAAGAGTTAACGATAACGATGCTTCAATCACCACTAACCGCCAATACATCAACGATATCTCCTCCTCCTTCAATGAAGAGTACCATGTTCCTTACAATAACTTGCAGTTAACGATGGAAAAACTCTCCATCTTCAACACGTTTAACAGCAACAAGGGCATACACATTAAAGACCGCGACATATTGAAGCCGCTATTGGAAACATTCCAACCCGTTGTTCTCATGGAAGTCGACGCAGCTCTCAGACATAACCACTATGCAAAGGCTCATGAGATTATATCCTCCAAGATTTCAAAGAATGGGCAGACTACTACATTTGTGGAATCACGTGTAGAAAAGATCAAACAGCATCAACAGAGACAACATCAACAGAGACAACATCAGCAACATCAGCAAAGACAGCATCACCAGCAGCAGCAACACCGCCAAGCTCCATCTCAGCCACGAAACGATTACTACAAAACCTTAGAAATCCCATCAAAATCCTCAATCGCAGACGTGAAAAAGGCATATCGTACATTAATCAAGCAATACCATCCGGACAAATACAAAGGAGATCTCCCAGAGGATAAACTACTTGAACTGACGTCGAAGATCAATCAAGCGTATGAGGTGCTAAGTGACGAAAAGACTAAGAATGAGTATGATAAGCATGGTGTTGATCCATATGATCATGGCCAGCAGCAGCAGCAGCAGCAGCATCAACAGCACCATGGGAATCCGTTTGGTGGAGGTGCTGGTGGTAATCCTTTTGGTAATGGTGAGTTTAATTTCCAGTTCAATGGTGGCGGATTTAACTTTGGTGGCCAGCAAAGACAGCAGCAGTTCCATCAGCAGCATCGCCAACAACAGCGTGGGAAGAAGGCAAGACGTCACTAATTGCTGACCCCCGTTGAACAAGCCGTGTATAAACAGGTATAGAATCTAGACTCTAAACTATAGTAAATTAGTAAATAATAATAATAATAATAATAATAATAATAATAATAATAATAATAATATTGTACAGGTATATAAATTGATTATTACATTGAAAGACACGTATTATGCAATTCACACGTCACACACGAGATCACTCGATCTCTATATGTCTCCTCTAACCACTGTAGTTTGGCTTGGAAACACTCCATTTGTTTTCCAACATGTATGGCAAGATGCCAATGCTAACGCCATGGAAAAGAATCTGGTAGATGGTTTCAAACAATGGGAACTCATCGGTGAGTCTTCTGTTCTTGACCAACTCGTGGATCTCCTTAGCAGTGATCAACCCTTGGGCCGATTGACCATTCAACATTTCCTCCTCGATCTCATTGGCTGATTTCCCGGTCTGGGCCATTCTGTAGGCCAATTTGAAGTTTCTACCACCGGTACAAGTGGTGAATAAATCAGCAACACCTGCAGATTCTTGACAGAACGTGGCGACTTTAGAGCTTGGTTTGAAAATCTCTCCGAACTTGATCATTTCCAATAGCCCTCTTCTCATGATACTGGCCTTGGCATTCTCACCCCATTGTAACCCATCGACAAACCCAACACCGATAGCAACGATGTTCTTCAACGCACCGGCAATGGACACACCTGAGATATCCTCGACGATATGGACATGGAAATAAGGTCTATGGAACAAGGTGTACAACACGGTGTCGTCCAAATCACCAGCAACGTAATCGGAGGGCAAAGGATAAGCGATTGTTGTTTCTGAGAACTTCTGGTTGGCAACTTCGATGGCCAAATTGGCACCGGCAAGACAACCACAATGGATTCCTAACTCTTGAGCAATGATATCGGATAACAATTCAACGTCGTTTTCATCCACTCTAAGACCCTTAAGACAGGAAATGGCTCTGGCCTTTGGATGGATGTTGCCTTTCAACTGGGCCAAGATGGATTCTAAGAATTGGTGAGGGATGTTGAAAATGATGATATTACAATCCTTGACGGCTTCCAATAAATCAGGAACAGCCTTTAAATTAGGTGGTAATTGAATTCCTGGCAAATACTTGGCATTGACATGATCGTTGTTAATGATATCTGTAAGCTTTCTACCTTCGAATTCCTCTTCATAGACCCACATCTTGACTTCAGGCTCGAATAACAATGGATTCTCTCTAGTGTTTTCAGCCATGATCTTGGCAACACAGGTCCCCCAATTCCCGGAACCAACTGACACCACACGGAAAGGAGCCTTTTCGATGGAACTGTAGTTGATTTGTTGTGGCATTTCAATGTGTGTATGGGCTGGAGTCATTGATTGTGGTTTTGGTATTAAGTTTGGTTTGTGATTATTCTATGTTTGTTTTTCCAAATGGATCTCTCTCTGATTTGTTAAAAGATGTTGTTGATATTTTTTCGCAACAGCGCTTATTCTTGTCAGTATAAATATCGATGTTGATTGGAAAATTTTGATAATCAATCGACGAGATGTGTGCGGTTATCTCTGATTATATATATACGAGATCCCTGAATATATATTATATAGATATTTCTGGGCGCCTAGTTGGATGATGGTCTGTTAGAATTAATTAATTACAATTAATAATATTTATTACATCTGTGTCACCTATATCTTTAGGTCTTGTTCCGGACCTTCTCAGTTATCTTCCTCTATCATGCAGCTTGCAGCGTCGACAGCAGGAGTCGAAACAAAAAACTTCGGATTCCTATGAGTCAGGTTAGCCACGCAACAACTATCGTCGTTCACATTTCACAGACGTTAGCAGCTACATGAGAGTACTAATAACTAATTATGTTGAGCCATTAAATCTCAGTCGACGAAATTATACATGATCAGAACGATCATGAAGTTGCAAGACGTTGTCAACACCACCTAAACCTTTGGTCATGTGCCTTGACGCAGGATGTGGCAAGATGGAACTTTTGGTGCGTTGGGTGATGAAGATTCCCACCCGAGGGGCTGAGTGAGGCTTTTGGTCTAGCCGTCCAAGTCACGTGCAAAAGGTAAGACACTGCCGCCTGATGAACAAATTCCGTAATTATATAATCAAGAACATTTTAAATTAATTAACCTCCAAATAGATCAGTAACCTCACATCATCAGTAGACAACAACTCTTCTGATAACCATATAATACTATCATTGATCTTTTGTTGTGAAAATCAATATGAATGATTCATATTGCTAATAGTATTATGAACACGTCCAAAACCTATCAACCTAAATTATTCTACAATTTCCAAAACTTAGCTGTCAATCATCCAGATCTCAATCAATTCTTCATCCAAACAGACACCAATAAAGCACAAATTCAAGATGAAGATGATAATGTCTGGTTCAAATTCACCCACGAATCAAATAACCTTCTATTCAAATACATAATGCTTGATGAATTCGATATCGACATTTTGAACCTTCATAAGGATACCCATCTCTGTCCCGTGATCCCATCCCGTATACAATATCTACTTAATATTAGAGATGTCTTACAAGAATCTGGTCTGCTCTTGAATTTAGATACTGATCAGTTGATAAATGGTGTAGATGTTGGTACTGGAATCTATGGAGTGTATGCTTTGTTAGCTTCAAGATTGTTCAATTGGAAAATGATAGCTACTGATATTGATGAGAATTCCATTACCAATCTTGATTTAATCGTTCGAAGTAATAAAATGGATAAAAATGTCTCTATCTTGGTATCTGACATCTTCCAGAATCTTTCAGATCATCCCACAATCTCTCAAAGGGACAGTATCGTTCATTTTACAATGTGTAACCCGCCTTTCTATGAATCACAAGAGGAGTTGGAACAATCATACGAACAAAAGGGATTCAAGTCACAAAATCATGGACTTGTGATTGGTAGTTCTTCTGAGTTGATATTCACCTCAACCACTTCTTCCTCTTCTTCTGCTACTACAATCGATTCTGTCAACGGAGAATTGGGGTTTATACTGAAAATGATCCAAGAAAGCTACGCTTTAAAAGACAAGGTCGTTTGGTTCTCCAGTATCGTCAGCAAGAAGTCAAACGTCATATCTCTAATAAAATATCTGACGGATACCACCAATGCTTTCAAAACAAACAACTATCACATCAGAATGTTCACAAATGGAAAGAAGAACATTCATACGGAGCATTGGTTGTTGTTCTGGTCGTATCAAGGATATAGGGTAAACCATCCAGTCATACCAGGATTGAAGAACATTCTTTCGACTTCAACACATTTCAAAATTGATCTACATTTGATCCCAGCAGTTTTGGAACCAATGAAAGAATATCTACATATAAGTAGTATAATGAGTGATGAAATTCTAGAAGATGCTGATGGGTCAGTGGAATCGTACGAGGTTGTTGGTTATGATGTTTGTTGGAAACGGTCATTTCAGCGACGCTTAAGAGATCCACGGCCTGTTATACCGTTGAACTTGAAGATTGATAAGTTCAAGTTTATTTTCCAAATCAGTGGTGATTCTATACGTTGGAGATTCGGTCATGATCCTACAACCTTTCAAAGTTTCTGTGCGTATGTTTTACAAAAGTTACAGCGTTTGAAAAGATAACAGAATATGTAATATCAATTTATCAATGGCTACACATACAGCCGCTGTTATCAAATATTAGATCAACACATTATACTCCTGAACTTCCTTCTTCGTGACATCCACTTTTCTAATAAACTTTGCAGGACAACCTCCAACAATACTAAAAGGAGCGACATCCTTATTAACCAACGATCCAGCACCAATAATAGAACCTTCCCCAATAGTGACACCACCAATAACAGTAGCATTAGCCCCGATCCATACATTATCCTCTATTATAATCTCATTGGCCCATTCGATATCATTGACAATTCTTTCATGTGGATCCAAATGGTGTGAAGGACAAGCCAAAGTTACGTTTGGTCCAATTAGAACACCGTCCCCGATCTTCACTATAGAACAGTCAAGTACCGTGAGGTTGAAATTGGCATAGAATTGTTTACCAACAGAAATATTATACCCATAATCAACATTGAAAGGAGCTTCGACATAAATGGAACCAGGTTCTTCAGGGATGGAACCAAAGAGATTTTGTAAATATTCATGTCTTTCCTTGGTGAATTCTTCAAGTGTCTTATCAAAAATAGAGATATCGCTGTATTTTCGAGATCTTTCATGAGCTTTTAAACGGTCAATGTATAATGATTTGTCTTCCCAGAAATTATATGCCATACCGCTGATGGATTTCTCCCAACTTTCATTTCCCTTTGGTACACCTTTAAGATTTTCGTATGCGTATTTGATGAGTTCTTTGTTCTTTTCGTGTTTCTGGACCATTTTATTGAGGGTGATATGAGATGCAGAGATTTATTATATGTTGAAAGGTTTCCTTTCGACACAGTTTGTTTAAAGTATATAGAGGATATTGAAACGTTTATATACAATACACGTTTCAGATATCCGATATCTGGGATCTGACCTTCCTATTAGGGAAAGATAGAACGCCATCAAATATCCGTGCCTAATATGAATATCTCCATGAATTATTCGGGGTACTTCATCTAACGTTCGTTGATTAATTTGGCTATAAATATACAAATAATTTCCATGGAATCTTCAATTAATCCCCCGGGAGAATCAACCGTTATCAGTGGTAAGGGCAACACTGCTGGACATGTCTTTGTTAATATTCCTCTTTGTCACATGGTTAAGGCCCAGGGCAAAAAGGAAGAAAAGTTAATTATTTGGTGTCCAGATGTTTTGTTAAAAGGAAAGAACATAGGAGTTTGAAAAATCAGAGATAACTTTTGGGATAGTACTTTTTTGGTACCAATTACCTGGTTCTAAAAACAAGGTTGTATGGTGTGAGGTTTTTATTTGGAAATCAAGTTAAAATGTTTAAGAGAATACTTCAATCCACGTGACTAGCATCTATTGCTAGAGTTGAGGTACAAGTGTGGTTATCAGTACCTTTTAGGTTAATTTATTGCTACAATTGATTCAACTATTTAAGTCACTGGCATTCCTGCGTTATTCTTCATAATAGCACATCTGTATAACTGACGAGCTATGTATTTCGAATTTCCAATTTTATATTACTAGAGTTAAGGATAACTACAATAGGCGGATCAAAACCAATAAATACAAGATGCAAACGGATCAATCGTATTTGAAATTTGAATAATTATTTTCTATGTCCAAGAGACGGTAGTACTTCGTTCTCCCCCCATGAAAAGCCATGTGACATGTCCTTGCGCCTCGAGCCTCGAGCTTGGAGTTAACTGTCCTTGTACAATCTGGCACTTCTGAATCTCACTAGTGTTGATTGCTGACGAAGAATGTCTTAATTAGCTTAACAAAGGCTGAGGTGGGAAATGGTAAACATGTGACGATGCTTTTGGGAAGTGCACATATCGAAGCTCAAGCGGACAAGTTCGGAATAACTTGCAATTTTCCGGATTATCCGCACTTGTGGGAAATTACAGTTTCAGCCGGACAATAGATTTCGAATTTTTCCATGGGAAAATGTCTCAGCCGACTCATGCAAGAAGTAACACCATCTCTAGATTTTAGGAGCCATCTGAAAGCATGAACCACATGTCAAGCTGCATCTGTTTGATCATGATTCTCACAAACTACACTTCCATGACATGTGGTTCTTCAGGTGGTCCTGGTGCCCAACACGTTGTTGTCTATCATTTGTGTTTAAAAAGTATATAAAGCGGACAGTGGCTGCTCTCCATCAACACAACACCTACCTTTGTAAATTTCTTCAATTCATCATCAATTCAACTATTCAATAGTTTTATTACCAAAAAC
>JAKUBK010000277.1:0-20713 GCA_030566875.1 Waltiozyma chaumierensis | reverse complement strand
GAACTCAGGAACTTTCTTGAGTAAGTCAGTTTTTTGCCAATCGGTTTGAATGTTATAAATTTGATACTTGATATCACTTGGAAGTGTCATTAATTTACTGGTACGCATCTTAGTGAAGTGTGAATGCCTTAAGTCTGGTGGAACTTTCAATACTCTATAAACAGAAGGCCATTTCTTTGAAGAGGATCAAAATATTGGGAGGTATTAAAGAATTTATATACCGAAAAGTTAAATATTAAAACTCTAAAATCTTTCTCATATCGTGCCATTGATGATCTTCAACATATTTGAGATGTCTCAATTTGTATTCCCTTGTAGGAATATTCTCGTTCTTCTGAAAGAATTTAGTCTGTTCCTGAAGACCTCCAAGGCAACAAAAGTTCTCGTACTTTTGTGACAAGCTGAGAACATGTATTTTACTAAGATGCCACAGTTGGAAGTCTTTATATATCGTCTTTAGCCTCTGCCGATATTTCACGGGTTAATTTCCCGATTGGATACACCTTAACATCCGTGCAGCTTTCCGATCTGATATCCGAATGAAAAACATATTGGAAAAGATGGAGAGATTGAGCCTACGTACCTCAAAGAATCATTAAACTTTGACATACATCATTAATGTTGAGAAGACATACAAGCACACAGGGACCTTTAATATTCCGCCGTACAGTGAAAACTCTGTATCAAGAAATTTCTCATGGAAATACCGCTCGTCAATCCATTCTCCGTGGTGCTTCTAAACTTCATGATGCTGTCAGTGTCACTTTAGGCCCAAGAGGTCGTAATGTTCTTATGGAACAGAAGTACAATTTCCCAAAGATCACAAAGGATGGGTTTTCTGTTGCTAATGAGATCTACGTCAGTGATAAGTTTGAAGGACTTGGTGTCCAGTTAATGAAGGATATTATTAGCAAGACTAATTTACAAGCTGGTGATGGTACTACCACCACCACAGTGCTTGCCTATGAGATCTTGAAGAGAGGTGTCTCTAAGGTCAGTTTAGGCTGTAATCCTCTAGAGTTGAGACGTGGTGTCGAGCTTGGTGTCAAGGAAACGTTGAAGTTCCTGCATGACAGAAAGATCGAGCTGACAAAGAGAGACGACGAACAGTTGAGAAACATTGCTGTTATCAGTTGTAATGGCGACAAGAAGCTCGGTAACTTGGTCTACGAAGGGATGAAGACCATTGGTGAAGAGGGGATCCTGACGATCGAAGAGAACAATAAGGTTGATGACGAAGTTGTCGTTAAGTCTGGTTTAAGATTCAATGAAGGTTACATCCACGAACACTTTGCCAACAACGATATCAAGACCAAGAAAGTCGAACTGACTCAACCTTTGGTGCTGTTACACAAGGGTACTTTGATCTCTTCTTCTCAAATTCTCCCTGTTTTGAACTATGCCCGTGTTGCTGGCCGTCCATTGTTAATCATCACCGATGGTTTAGAAGGTGATGCTCTTGCAATTGCTGCTCTGAACAAATTACAAAGACAAGTCCAAGTCTGTGTTGTTAAATCTCCAGGCTATGCGGGCCATCGTTCTGACAACTTGAAAGATTTGGAATTATTGACAAATTCCAAGATCTGTGATGCTGAATTGGGTGATGTTGCATCTCAAGCCGATTCCAAATACTTTGGTCTAGACGCCGTTGATTCAGCAATCATTACAAACAATGAGACAATTTTAATCACCAATAAATCCAAACTCAACAGAGATGCGATCGATCAACGTATCGCAGAGATTAAAGACGCAATTATCTCGACTCCAAACATGGCTATCGGTGACAAGGATCATACCCAACGCCGTCTAGCCAACTTATCAATCGAGTCCAATGCCACAGCAACAGTTAAAGTCGGCGGTCACACTAAATTTGAAATCAAAGAGAAGAAAGACCGTTTAGATGACGCTTTGAACTCCACTCAATCTGCTTTGAAGCATGGTATTATTCCAGGTGGTGGGATTGCTTTATTTAAGGCTTCTGCTCATTTAGCCTCTTTGGATTTCTCTTCTCAGCCATTTGATGTCAAGCAAGGGATTCAAATCGTCACTGATTCTTTACAAGCTCCATTGTTAAGGTTATTATCAAACTCCCAACATCCAAATCATCTACAAATCTTAACTTCCTTACTCTCAATTCCAAACACCCCAGAAAACTTCACAAAGGGAATTAATATAAACACCGCTGAAGTCGGTATCGATATGCTAGAGAATGGGATCGTGGACCCTGTTTGGACTGTTGAATGTGCTTTAAGAAACGCTACTAGTGTCACTAGTTTGATGTGTTCTACAGAAGTTGTCATTGGTAACATTGTTGGTGAAAGAGAATATGGGGAAAGTAAGGTTGGTGGTGGTAGAACTAAATATTGAATGGTTGATCGTTGAGCACACACTGTAAATATAAGAGCTGATCTGTTATTTCTTTCTAGTATATATATATAAAGCTGAATTTTATTGCTTCAGGTACTACCAACCTTCTCCCATAGAGCCTTTGTGAAACCAAAAAAAAGATTAAGTTAGTGGAACCAAAATTCAAAAAATAAACTAGCGCCTCTCGGTTTCGATCCGAGGACATCAGGGTTATGAGCCCTGCGCGCTTCCACTGCGCCAAGGCGCTTGCTAGTTGCTTATGTAAGAAATAAGAGGACTGACATGTATAACTTTGTATGATAATAACTGGAGTTATATTTGATTAATTCTATTAAAGTATCTAAACTATATGTTTGGAGAATGCATCGAGATTGTCGTAAGACTTTTCTTTTATGCACGCCCATACCCTTACCTGGACTCCTTCGGGCGCCCATCTTTCCTTGTCTGATTGTCAGACACAGACCCCAGTAGCATCACGTGACCTAAATTTGGAATTAACCAATGTTAAAGGTACTCAATATTGGTTAAACCTTATAATTCATAAGCAAATTTGACTTGATTCACTACACTGAATGCAATCAGAAAGAAGACTATAAAGATGGATTGGAGTAATAAGTATGTCCAAAGTCGGGCTGTTTTGAATCTAACTAAATAATTAAACCTGGCAATAAAGAAACAAAATTAGTGTTATTCTATCCTATATCCTACCACAAACAACCGAATCCTGAACACCACTCCACCATTTAACATCGGTCATCCTCACATCGGCAGCAGGACTCACCTTAACACCCTCGTCTCCTAGATACACTGGTCCGATAGTAACAATGAGACTATCAATCAAATCGGGACAAAGCAATAAATCATTGATGACCCTAGCCCCACCTTCAATCATAAGAGATTTAATTCCTTCAGATGAAAGCTTTCTTAATATCTCAGACCATTGAACCGGAACACCAGATTCGGACATGATAGGCAGGACTGAACCTCCATTATCGACAAGGTATTTGATTCGTTCTGAAACTTTTTCAGTATACACCAAATCATCTCTTATCAAAACCCATGGTGTTAAGCCTTCACCTTTCATGGCTAACTGTTCCAGTTTCGAGCCTTTGTAATCCCACTTAACGGATGGATCTAAGATGACAGGTCTAATCATATGAACATTATTGTCAAGCTCTTCAACGTATCGACAATTCAAACCTGGATCATCAGCTAGAACAGTTCCTGATCCAATCAAGATCGCATCATGTTTCGAGCGAAGAAAATGTGTCATAGTCTTGGTTTCTAAGTGGGAAATAGAGGTACGTTGACCTGGTTTGGATGCAATGCGAGAGTCTAAAGATTGAGCATATGTCAATAATGTGAACGGTCTGCTGTTGTCTGATGGAGAGGTTGGAGGGAGATAAGGTGCGAGGAAATCGGGAAGATCGGATGGTAATGGGATCAGTTTAGACATATTGTGATGGTTGGTGTTAAAGAAATGTGTACCTTTTAGTCCATTTAGCTTTCTCAAAACAAATTAAGTCGGCGCTTATTATTGTCTGAATGACAGATGTACGGGCAAATCGCCTAGTCGTGCACAAACCGAGGCATCGCAAAATTTTAAAAAAATTCAAACTAAAAGCAAAAATGGCAGTTAAAACAGTTAAAAGATAAGGTTGGTTGGAGGTTTTAATATTTAATTCAAGTTACTCATACATCACAATGGTTTTAAAATCCACATACTCCGGTGATATCTCTGTGTATCAAGTGTCCGGTGCCAATGTTTCTCGTGCTTTACCAGACTGGATCGCCAAGAAACGTAAGAGATCCTTAAAGAGAGATTTGGAATATCAAACGCGTATTGAATTGATTCAGGATTTCGAATTCTCTGAAGCCTCCAACAGAATCAAAGTGTCTCCAGATGGCCAACATGCCATGGCTACAGGTACTTATAAGCCACAGATCCACGTCTATGATTTCGCCAACTTGTCCTTGAAGTTTGATAGACATACAGACGCTGAGAATGTTGATTTCCAAATCGTCTCTAATGATTGGACCAAGTCTGTGCATTTGCAAAACGATCGTTCGATCGAATTTCACAACAAAGGTGGGATCCATTACAGCACGAGAATCCCAAAGTTCGGTAGAAGTATTGCCTATAACCACGTCAACTGTGACTTGTATGTTGCAGCAGCTGGTAATGAACTATACAGATTGAACTTAGACCAAGGGAAATACTTGAACCCATTTGTTCTTGACGTGGATCCAGAAAAGGGCTCTGGCGCCACACATGTCAGTTTCAACAAGGTGAACGGTCTATTAGCTGCTGGTTTGGAAGATGGGACTGTTGAATTCTGGGATTCAAGAGCAAGATCACGTGTTGCCAAGCTAGGCCTTCCTGATTCTCCATACACTGCTCAACCTTATGAAATCTCCACAACTACATTCAGAGACGATGGTTTGGGGTTTGCCTGTGGTACCAGCAACGGGTACTCATACCTGTACGATTTGAGAAGTTCTGTTCCTACCATGGTCAAGGATCAAGGGTATGGCTTTGATATCAAGAAGATCATTTACTTGAACCAAGACAAGTTTCTTGCCACCGATAAGAGAATTGCCAAGATCTACCATAGCGATTCTGGGAAGTTGTACGCTTCCATGGAACCATCTGTGGATATCAACGATATTGAGTATCTTCCAGATACAGGGATGTTCTTCACTGCTAACGAAGGGATCCAAATGCATACATATTACATACCGAACTTGGGCCCGGCCCCAAGATGGGCTTCCTTCCTGGACTCTGTCACTGAAGAATTGGAAGAAAAGCCTTCTGAAACCGTTTACTCCAACTACAGATTCATCACCAGAGACGACGTTTCGAAGTTGAATATCTCCCATTTGGTCGGCACCAAGGTGTTGAGATCCTACATGCATGGTTTCTTCATCAACACTGAGCTGTACGATAAGGTCAACTTGATTGCCAACCCTAACTCGTACCAAGACCAAAGAGACCGTGAAATCAGAAAGCGTATTGAGAAGGAAAGAGAATCCAGAATCAGATCCACTGGTGCCATCACCAACACCAAGATCAAAGTCAACAAGGATCTTGTGGAGAAATTGGCTAAGAAGGCTGGTAAGGATGAGACCGAGAAGATTGTCAACGATGATCGTTTCAAGGAAATGTTCGAGAACCCAGAGTTCCAAGTCGATAAGGAATCCCACGAGTATAAACAACTTAACCCAGTTCAATCCACTGTGTCAGATTCTGCTGCTTCCGCTAAGGATGCTGCTAAGGCTGAGAAGCGTGCTAGAGCTCTAACAGCAGCTGAGGAATCCGACGAGGAAAGAATCAATAGAAGAAAGCAAGGTTCCAACGTGGACAGTAGCGATGACGAAGATTCCGACTCCGAAGAAGAAGAGGAAGAGGAAGAAGAAGAAACCAACCAACCACAATTAGACAAGTTGCAACAATTAAAGATGCAGAAACAACTAGAAGCCCAACAAAGAAGAATAGCAGCTCAAGAAGCCTCAGATAAGTTCCTAAACGAAATGAAATCATATTCTTCCGAAAAGGCTGCTATTTCATCCTCAGGCACCAAACAAGTTTCATTCGGTAAACAACTCAATGAAATCAAAGCCAAGGAACAAGCAGAAAGAGAAGCCAGCGGTAACGAAGTGGTGCATAAACATGCTCGTGGTGAAGTTGAGTTGACTTTTATTCCTAAGAAACCGGAACGTAAGAAGCAAAAGAAGGTTGAATTTGAAGATGAGGAGGAGGAGAATAAGGAAGCTCAAAATGGTAGATCAAGACAAAGAATCCAAGGCAGAAGAAGAGCTAGTAAGAATGTCTTTAGAGGTATGTAAAGGCTTTACGGATCTTGTATATTATGAGACGGTACATTTTGTACGTTTAATTTATATTTTTTGCATGTGTTAAAGAAGTTTGTTTTATATTATCCCTTGTATGAAGACGAGTATTTAAAGGTATAGGGTTCTCTTCTTGTTTTCGTCCTTAATGTTTTATTCCTAAAATACACTCATCAAACCTATAAGTCTCTCAAGTTGATGTAACCTTTTAGATTCTGGTATGTCCCTAGTTTTAGAAAGGAAGACCGTTGAGACTCCGAAAACTGACTCCGCGTAGAATATGTAACTGGTATCCATCCCGAGTCACGGAAGTCCGGGTCATGTGTGCAGGAATTCGGAAGACCTACCGGATCACGTCAAGCTTCGGATGAGGAGATAAACCAAAACCCGAAATAAAAGCTATTTAAAACAATATGAATAATATTTGTTGTTACAATTGATGATTCAGCTTATAAATCATGAGATCTAGATTAAAATTAGTTTCCGTATACCTACCGGCCCTCATCTTTAGAATACAGTTCATTATAAAAGTCTGTTGCTTCCCCTCTTTGGTTCGGATTTTTCTTTTTTTTTTTAATTTACCTCTCTAATCATCTATCAAACACAAGTTGATCCCATACCAAAAGATTCAATCACATATCATAATTATCTAATACTCTCTCTCTCATGTCCAACTCACATCACTTAACCTTGGACAAACTCATTGATCCGTACATTCCTGAATCGCAACTTTATCGATTACCAAGTTGGATCTCAAGATGGTTAGGAGGATCATCGCATAAACCCATTTATACAAAACTCCCCAATCATATTCTATGGCTAGATATCTTTATCGGCACTTTTGTCTCGATTCTTACGATTGAAGGTGTGTTCAAATCCGCTACTGTTTTCAAAGAACATCATATCCCTGTGATTATCGGTTCGTACGGTGCTAGTGCGATTCTTGCCTTCAATGCTATCAATGTCCCCTTAGCTCAACCTCGTAACATTATCTTTGGACATGTTATGGCTTCGATTGTCGGTGTGGGGATCTGTAAACTGTTTTCTCTGAGTGAGGCAGGAAAGGAGCATTATTATGTTAGTGGGGCATTGGCTGTGGCTATTACGTCTGTGATTATGTTTCTCAGTAACACTATCCATCCACCTGCTGGTGCTACGGCGTTGATAGCTCTTATGGATGTGGAAGTGAGGGCCATTGGCTGGTGGTATGTCGTTGTGCATATCGTCAGTTCTTTGCTTATGATTGGTGTGGCTCTGGTCACGAACAATGTGTTTAGATCGTACCCTGCGTATTGGTGGACCTCTTATAAGGCCCCTGTGGTGATTGATGAAGAAAGCGTGGTCCGTGATAAGAAGCCGGTGATTACAATTACAGAGAGACTTGTTGATATTCCGGAATACATCCAATTGAATTCGTTTGAATTGGAAGCCTTGGAATCCATCAAGTCTAAGTTGGAATCTGTCTGAGAAACGTATATATTTTTATTATAAAATGTTTATCAATTATTAAAGTTTGTTCCCACCTCTGGTCTTTTGTTGATAAAATTCGTCGGCAAATTGACACACAAACTCTGCTAACCCTGTAGAAGCCTGGTAACCAGCACCAGAAATACCATAGTTATGGATAACATCGCCGACTCTTTCGATACGTGGACCTCCATGTCTACCTGGTCTCAAACCGACATTGTATCTATAAACGTCGATCTCGGTGTCATTGCCTTGGAACGTAGGATCAACAAGTTCAGGCAAGTATTTTTTTGCTCTTTGGATCATTCTTTTGGCCAGTTCAGTGTCAACAACATCGCTCCATTGATCAGGAATGTAACAACCGCCAATGATACAGCCACCTTCCTTACGTGGGAAAATATAGACGGATTCGTCTTTAAACCCAGGGACTTGTAAGACGATTTGTTTAGAGGCAGAATTACGGACCCATAAGATCTGGCCTCTGATTGGATGGACCTGTTCGTCCTCGACGCCGCCTAAAGTGCGGGATAATAACCCTGTGGCGTTGACTAATAAATCGGCTCTTTCACCAGAGTGGTGTAAGTCGTAGGCTTCGTTGATATGTTTGATTGACTTTCTCTTTAAAGTCCCGCCAAGTGCAAAGAACTTCTGTAGCAGGAAATGTAGGTAGATATTTGTGGAGATGGTGACTGAGGAATACTCGAACCCAGCGACAAACTTGTCCTTTTCATCTTCAGCAACAGGTAATTCATCTTTCGATAACTCACGAACACCTTCGACGAATTTCTCACGAATAAACCAAGGTAAGGACATAGTCCCATCTTCTTTCAACTGACTTTGACGGACATAAGTTTGTAAAGGAACAATATGAACACCTGCTCCAGGCTCGGTTCTAGCAAGATTCATAAAGTGATGATACCCAGGTTTATCCAAATCTTGCAAGAAATATTCATCATCTAAGGCAAAACTACCCCAATTGGCACCAGCAAAAATAGAAGTGTATTGGATATCAATGTCACCTGGAATATGCTGTCCGACGATGGTGACTTGGTACGATTTGTTGGATTCTAAAAGATGAATGGCAGAGGTTAATCCGGAGACACCAGCACTGTATTTTAGGTGTTAGTTTGGTTATATTTCGAGTGTGTTTGTGATAAAATTGTGTTCTTACCCGATAACAACGACTTTACGAGGACTGTTAGTTGGCATGTTTATCGTTTGACTCTTTAGATGCTTTGAATAAAATAGTGTTTTAGATGTTGTTTGAATCTATGTTTTTTTCAAATATTTCAAGATTAATATTTGTTCAATTTATGGTTTGATGCCCCCACAATCAACCGGGATTGGTATGCCGGTAGCTTATCTTTTCCGAGGCCTTTAAAAAGATCTCGAGAGCCGCTATCGGGCTTGGTAGTGACCCTTCCAAAACTCTCTTAACACTGTCTGCCCTCCTTACATGCACGTGGGTTTGATATTCTAAGAAATATTCAATTGTTGCACCCCTTTAATATATTAAAATGACTTGGATTTCATCAAACCAAAAGGCCGATTGACCACGCAAGACACATTTGTACGCTATTAGACAACAATTAAAGATGTACTCCACCACAGTCAGACCATCAGACTCACCAGTGCTGCTTCCTACCCCACCACACCCCAAACCAGCGTTGGCTTTGACACAAGTGATCTTAGCGACTCTGATCGGACTGATATCATTGATAGCATTCACGATTCTGAGGAAAAGTATGCCTAGACTTTATGGAGGCAAGGGAAGGAAACACGTCACCAAGAATACAGTGAGGGATCTGCCAACGATACCGAATGGTTTATTCTCTTGGATCGGGCCAACATTACGTCTGTCTCAAGATCAGATCATCAAAGAAGCAGGAATGGACTCGTTCATAATACTGAGCTTCTTCAAGATGTGTCTCAAGACGGTGCTGGGATTCATAGGGCTTTACGTCGTGGTGATTGTTCCTCTTAGATGGCACCATTCGGGAGAATCAGAACAAAGTTATCAAATCGATGAGAAAACGCTCCGATTATGCTCTTTCGTTGGACTTTCATACGCGTTTACTGCGCTGGCAATCTACTGGCTCAACACAACCACCCGTACAATCATCAAGACCCGTCAGGCACAATGCGATAGTTCAGACCAATCACCAATCATCTCACGTACAGTGATGATCTCGGGTATACCGCCGGAACTCCGTGAAGCCAAGGTATTGAAGGAGATGCTGGAGGGAATGCTTGGCCAAGAGACCATATCTCATATAGCCGTGTGCAGAGAATGGAAACGGTTGAATCTCTTGTGGGAGAGGAGACAGGGTGTTATCAGGAAGTTGGAAAGACTATGGACTCGGTATCTAGGAAAAGGCAACAACAAGCTACAGTCGTATTTCGGAACAAGAGTGAATGAGGATATTGCCATTGGCCAGAGATTCAGAGACGACGAAGAAGAAGAAGACGATCACACCGAGAGCCTTCATTCGTACACAGGCTCTCTAATTAACACCCCAGCGGTTTTCAACACCGATGAAGAAGAAATCGGACGACCAACAGCCACACGTCCTACGATTCGAACCGGGTTCTTCTTTCTTGGACCCCGAATCGATGCTATCGCCCATTACACCACCCATTTACAAATCCTGAACCAATCCTTAACAGAAGCACGGACACATCATTACCCAACGACTTCAACGGCCTTTGTCACTTTCCACAGTCAACTGACAGCACAGATTTGTTCTCAAACAATCCTGGACGCCCATGGCGATTGTCTTCGTGTTAAGATGGCTCCTGAGATCCGTGATGTCAACTGGGCCAACATTGTTCTGTCTCGTAATGAGCGACACTGGTATGCCTATTTGATCGGTGTGGTTATCATCGTTGTGTCGATCGGGTTGGTCTATCCTGTTTCGTACGTTGCTGCGTTGCTGAACATCACAAGCATAAAGAGACATTTCCCGCTCATTGGTGGGTATTTGGAGCATCATGAGTGGGTTCGAGGCCTTGTCACAGTTGTTCTGCCTACATATCTGTTCACTCTGATGAACGTGATCATACCGTATGCGTATGACTGGCTCTGTTCCAAACAACGGTTTATTTCAAGAGAAGAACAGACCATTTCTGCCATCAGGATGAATTTCTTTTATATCTTTGTCAATTTGTTTCTGGTTTTTACCATTGTTGGTGTTAGAGGGAACTATAGAGATTTTATTCAAGACGGCACGAAATTTGCCACCCAATTGTCCTTATCTTTGAACTCCTTGTCCTTATTCTACACGGATTTGCTCATCCTACAAGGTATCGGTCTCTTCCCTTTCAAATTGTTGATTCTTGGTTCTTTGGTACAATTCACTTATCATCGTCATACTTCCTTCACTGCACGTGACCTATCCAAGCTTTATGTTGCCCCGAAATTCACCATCTCCCAGCATTTGCCACAACCAATGTTAATCTTCACCATTACGTTAATCTACGCCGCCCAATCCATTGCCATACTGGTTGCTGCTGTGATTTATTTCTCCGTCGGATACGTCGTATACAAGTATCAACTCTGTTACTGTTATGCTCCATTGGTTTCAACAAGGGGTAAACTATGGTCCTTAGTTTATCGCCGTGTGATCTTTGGTTTGTTATTGGCCCAGTTTGTCATGGTTGGAACGGTGATCGGTGTCGATTCCAAGACCAAAGGGTATGCTGCTATGCTGGCTATTATTCTATTGGCGGGAATCACTGTCTCTTGGTGGCTTGTCTGTTTTGAGAAAAGACAGAGATTGTTATGTTCGGTGGTTGCTCTTAGAGGCTTGGCTGACCATACCGAAACTGAAGGGCCTATCCAACATCAAGATGATCTCCTGGAGGATTGGGGGTCTATGCTACCTTTATTTGGCCAAACACATCCATCTGATCACACCGCTAACAGAAATGTCGGCTACGATATCAAAGATTCATACGCTTATCCTTACCTTACTGTACCGTTAGATGGGCCTTGGATTCAACTGGAGAAACGAGTACAACGCGGTGATTCTTCAGACGATATCATTGTTGTGATGGTGAATGAAGCAGGCGACAATATCACTAGAAAATTACTACATGATGTTATATAAACCGGATATGTTCGTTAAAATAAACAGACCGTTAATACTCCTACGTCTTACTCTGCCCCTCGATAAATCCCATGGCCTCTTCCCTGTTGATCTCACTAATCGTACTAACCTTATTCTGGAACATAACCCCAAAAAACCCATTAGCAACAGCCAACATCTCCGGTCTGAAAGTCGTACAAATAAACTGAGCATGGCCACTTAATTCCTTGATCATATTAGCAACAGCAGTACGATATTGTGTGTCTAAATTAGCATCGATTTCATCAAACAAATAGAAAGGAGCAGGATCGGATTTCTGAATAGCAAAGATTAAAGCAATTGCACAAAGAGATTTCTGACCACCGGATAATTGAGAAAGGTTCTGTTGTTCGTTATGTTTGGTGTTAAAGGAGACTTCGATTGAGACCCCAGTGTATGAATCGATTGAATCAGGTTCTTCTGCGTCTTCAGTTGGTGTTGTTTGTATTAATAATTTCCCAATCCCCTTAGGAACCAATTTCTCAAAGACTTCAGAAAAGGCCTTGGAAACTTGTGCGAATGTTTTCTGAATGGCTTCTTCCTTTCTTGAACTCAAAACATAGATCAACTCTTCGATGGATTCTTCGGATTGGTCCAACTCTTTACGTCTTTCCACTAACCCGTCTCTTTGTTTGGTGAAGTTGAGGTATTGTTCAAGAGCCTTTCTATTCACATGGCTGAACTTGTCTAAGGATTTCGTGATCTTTGTTAACTTGCGTAGTAATTCGTCAGAAGTCTTATTAGAAAGTGATTTATCCGAGAAGGCTTCTTCTGGTAAGGCACCTAATTCTCTGATTTTTCTTTGGAATTCTTGTCTTCTTTGAGCTAAGAGCGATCTTCTGGAGAGATTCTTTTCGGAATCATGTTGGTATTTCTCCAATTTCTTGATGATCTTCCGTTGTTGGTCATTGGATTCTTGTAATTTCTCAGTCAATTTCTTGCTTTGTTGCTTCTTTGAGGCCAACGATGCTTGGAAATCAGCAATACTTTGCTCGAGAACTTGTTTCTTCTCCGAGATAGATTCAACTTGATTGCTTAGTTCATCAACATGGGATTGATCGGGAATAGAATTGTTGCTGGATATTTGAGATCTGGAAAGCTCTTTCAATCTTGGTCTAAGGACCTCGTCCAATTCGATCTTAATACCTTCGCATTCATTCTCCACCTGAGATAATTTATCTTGGACCACAATCAATTGCCTTTGTGTCTCAGAGATATCAAGCGTGAGTTTGTTCAACTCTTGTTTCTCTTCAGATGTCAAACCTTCAATGAATTCGGACCTTCTCTCGGTTTGAAGTTCTGTCAATTTCGTATTGGATGTGCTGATGGAACTGTTCAACTTCAAGATTCTCTCTTGCTTATACTTCAACTCATCCTTCAAACTGAACTTCTCATTCAATAAAGACGACAATTTGGACTTCAAAGGCTGTTTAGAAGAAATCAATCTCTCAAAATCAGCAGAGGCTTTGGAAATCTGATCATTGATATTCAAAATCAAAGCATCCTTATCTTGAATTAACTTTCTAATTTTGCTCAACTCCACTTCCTGAACTTTTAATTCTTTAACCTTCGACTGTTTAACTTTCATACTCTCCAATCTTGAATTTCTAAAATCCTGATACCCACCAGTTAAAACACCCTTCTTGTCGGCTTTATCACCGTCCAAAGTAATAGCATTCAACTTAAACTGTCTGGACAATTCATACCCACGTTCCAAATTGATCGTAACGATGGTCTTCCCAAATACCTGCTTCACAGCCTTTTCAATAACTGGCTCAAATCCAATTTTCTTGATTAAAGGAACACAGTCTTGAGAATCTGGGTATATCGAATCACGAGGATGGATTCTATTCAAAGGCATGAATGTTACACGACCAGATTGTTCTCTTACTAGTTCCTCCATTAAGATCGAAGCAGTGTGATCATTATCAACAACGACATGGAAAAGAGAATTCCCAGCAACAACTTCAACAGCTGCACGGTACTTGGCGTTGACAGTGAGTAATTCACCTAAAGGACCATGAACACCAGAGAGGTTCAATCTAGCAGCTATTCTCTTGACAGATTCTAAACCTAGAGATTGCTGTCTGTCCATAGTTTGATTGACGTCTCTTTGAGCAACACGGACTTCATCATCTAGAGACTTCAAAATCGATACCGAACGAGTTTCTTCTCTCCATAGAGTCTTTCTTTCATCGTTTTCAGAAACATTTTGTCTTTTCAATCCATGGATTTGTTGTTCTAAGTCTTGGATCTCAGCTTGAGCCAATGGGCCGTTGATAGTGTCTTGTAGATCATCGACTTGTTCTTCCACACTGGAGAGTTTATCGTTGATTTCAACTATCTCGGCTTCAGTAGTACTTATAGCTTTGGTTTGGGTTTCTGTAAGTTGTTGAATATGGGAGATTTCCTTGTCTAACCACTGATCACGTTCCTTTTTGTTGGAGAATTTGGAATAACGGCCTTGCTTAGAGTATAAGATGGTTTGCTTGGTCTTCAAAGTTGTCAAATCTTCAGTTTTGGATCTTTCTTGATTTTTCAAGTCTTCGATTATTGGTTGTTTGGCGGCTAATTCTTCTTCATTCTTGTCGACTTTTGATTGGATCTTGGTCAATAGTTGTTCTTTCTTTGCGGCGGATTTCTTTTGATCTTTGAAGAACTCTTTAAGTTCTGCTAATTCTGCGGATTTCTCATAAAGATCCTTAGAGACCTCTTTCAAAAGATCGGACTTCTCATTTTCATCAATAGATAGCAACTTGATTTCATGTTCAACAGACTTTATGGAATCTTCTAACTCTTTGATTAAGTCCTCTCTTTTCTCCAAATCCTCAACAAACTTCTTGGAACTATCAACATCTGTCTGGTATTCACCATCAATGGCTTCAATGGCTGTAGTGACGTCATTCAACTCTCTGTCGTAAAGAATAAACTCTATTATCTTTTTATCCTTTTCCAATTCTTGGAAATTCTTCAATTCATCCTTCTCAGAGTCCAAATCGGCTAATCTTTCTTGGATGAACTTTAGCATCTCATCAATTTTTTCTCTTTGAGATTTGGTCTTGATCATTTCCTTTTGAGATTCTTTCAATTTGGTTTCAAACACCTTGGCACCAGCGACTTCTTTCAAAAGATTCAATCTTTCAGAATCCTTTGCATTGGTCAATGCAGTAATACGACCCTGAGGGACAATATAGTAAGGATTCGATTTAGAAAACCCAGCATTCTCCAATAGTTGCATGATGTCAATTCTGGTAGAGGACTTATGATCAAGAGAATAATCATCCTTCTTCAACCCAATGGTTCTTCTAATAACAACCTCGTCTTTAGCAATGGCGAATCTGCCATCCGTATTATCAAACACAATTTCCACATATGCAGAAAGAACAGACCCAGAACCATCATGAATTAACCCTTGTCTTTCCTCCTTCGTCATACGTGTGTATTGGTCACTCAAGACGAATCTGATGGCGGCAAAGAAGTTGGACTTACCAGAACCATTCCGACCAACGACAACGTTATGACCAGGAGAAATATCATCAATCACGGTGGTGTTCTTATACGTTTTGAACCCCTGTATCACTATTCTTTTGATATGCATTTCTGTGTGGCAGTGTATTGGTTGCTGTTATCTTGTTTTAAGGAAAAGTACAATCCTTCTTTCCATTTCCATTAACTATGAATGATTAACGCGTCGCTTTATTTTTTTTTTGGTGATTTCTCAAATCTCAGAGAATTTACGCGACAGATCCCATGAAAAATCCAGATTTTAAGCCCACACTGGCTAATTATACGCGGACCTACCTTGTAAGCACGTGACCAGTGGATAAAATTTAAGTTGATCTTACTAAAGTCGAACTTGTATTGGGATTAGATATCTTGAATACAGCAGTAATTTTCTTAAATAGAGCCCTTAACTACTTTGGGGTAAAAGAAGAACTGAAAATGACTGGCTTCATCTAACCAATACTACTGTTACCCATAGTTGAACTATAGGTGTGAAGATAATTCGCGGGATTTGAGCAAACAGAGGTGTGCAAAAACTGAAAAAAATCCAATGAGATGAATCGAAATGATTGGAAAGATTAATACTTCTTTTCATTTCCTGATACTCTTTATAACCACACAACACTATAACAAAGATGTCTTGGGGTATGTCTGCAACATTCTGACTGGGACAATCATTTTTTTTTTTTGGCTTTGGGGAGCTCAAGTGGACTTCAGGAAAAAGTCACGGAATCTACGATGAAGAGAAAATGACACAAACCCGCCACCACCTTCATAAAATACTAACCATCTCCACTAGACGACGAAGATTTTGAAGTGCCTACTGCCTCCAACAACGCCGTTGCCGAATCATGGGATGATGATTTCGGTGATGATAACGAAGTCTTAGAATCGTGGGACGCTGAAGAAAAGCCAAAGCCAAAGGTCAAGCCAGCTGCTAAGGGTAAGGGCAAGAAGGATGCCAACATCTCCATGGCTCACAATTTAGACCACCTAAGTGAAAAGGAGAGAAAGGAATACATGAGAAAAATGGAACTAGAAGCTGATCTTAACAACGCTGCTGATTTATTCGGTGGTTTAGGTGTCAACGAACATCCAAGAGAAAAGGCCACCAGAGCCGCTGCTGAACTTGCCGCTAAAAAGCCTGTCCTTACAGCTGATACTCCAATCGATGCTCATCCAATCTTCAAGCCAGAAACCAAGCAAGACTACGAAAAGTTGAGAAAGGCTTTGACTCCTGTTCTTACCGGTTTGGCCCAACAATCCCCATTAAACTATTCTTCCTCTTTAGCTATTGATTTGATCAGAGACTTAACCAAGGAATTATCCACTGAAAAGATCAGACAAGTCATCTCCACTTTGAACGTTATCTCCAAGGACAAGGAAAGAGCTGAAAGACAAGCCAGATTAGCCAAGTCTGGTGGTACTGCTACCGGTGGTGCTGGTAAGAAGAAGGCTAAGACCGCTAGACCAAACTTAGGTGGTGCTTTCAAGAAGGATTCTGAAGTTGTTATGGACAATTTTGATGACTTTGCTGATGATGATTTCATGTGATTGTGTAAACAAGTTTCTTATTCCTTTATGGGTCCAAGTTCTTCTTGAAGGTTTTTTTTTAATAGTACGATGTATTGTTTGAATAGATATTAGACGATCAGTTTTATAGATTGGTATTTGCACTCAGGTTCTTAAACCATTATGATGTAGCTTGGAAATGAGCTGCATTTTAGGGTTTTAAAGGGAAGTCTACGTTTCCTTACTCTGTCAGAGCTTCTTCTGTTGCCTGTTACCAAAACACTACGAAAAAGAAATATGAAACATCTACTCATGAGACCCACGTACATGTACATTTATAATCTTGCTTCATCATAATTAAGTGAACTTTCTAAACAGTTCTTCTGTCACTTAAATAACGGACAACTGGACCCAATCCAGTGATTTCCACACTCTTTTCAAACCAAGCCAGTAAGACCCCACCTTGATTCTGACCCTTCTTGGAAGCCATCCCCTTGTATAAGAATTTGAACAAAACGTTCTGTTGTTCTAATGAAAGAGACTCAACAATTGATGTGATTTCCGTCTGTTTGGTGGAGGTGAACACGTCAAGAACTGTGTTGAGGTATTGTTCCTGGATAAGGTTAGTAATGGGATTCAAATAAGAAGGAAGTTTAAGAGTAACATACTTTGCCTTCGGCATCAGCTCCATATGGTGGTTGTTCGGTAATCAGACTAATGGCATCTCTGGAAGCACCTTTAGAAATCAAAGTACGTAAGTTGGAGACTCTTTGTTGAAGTTCAGCTTGACTGACTGGTTCGACTTCAGGTATTAGTTCTTCCAAAGATAGATTGCTTTCAGGGTCTAATGCATCAATATCGATTCTTCTCCAGTCTTCCATATTGTTGGTTTATTGTTGTGGGATTAGTTCTGATTATTGTTGAATTGAATTTAGTTGGGGTAATCAGAGCGCCTTCAAAAGCCTTCACTATTATGACGTTTATTCCATTCTTGAAAGCGGTCGCGAATTTGCTTCCTAAATGTTCTTCAAGTACATGTCGTTGCATATCTCAAAGGACCAGTTCTTT
Source organism: Waltiozyma chaumierensis (assembly GCA_030566875.1). NCBI lineage: Eukaryota > Fungi > Ascomycota > Saccharomycetes > Phaffomycetales > Wickerhamomycetaceae > Waltiozyma > Waltiozyma chaumierensis. The sequence goes on along the minus strand of JAKUBK010000277.1, from coordinate 2,819 downwards.
TTTTTTTATTGGGGGTGGGAGGGGAACCGGGACAGGTCCCATATTCTTGAACAAAGAATATCCTATAATTTACTGTATCTATTGTTGAAACCACTTTAGGGATTCTTGACGTAGGAATAAACAGCTATACTAATCAAATAGATTGGGGGGCCCTCATAATTAGCTGATTTGTTTGGGTGTTGTTTTGTGGAAATGTTTCTCCCCCCTATCGCGATAATTCCCGAGGGCAAACGCCGTGTCTAACCGAAGCTCGGCATCATTTGTAAGTCGTGACTCCGATGCAGGTTCCTGATCAAATTGTCGGGTATAAAATCTGAAAGCTGTATCAGCGCGATACCAAACTGGGAGTGCGGCGGACGACCAATGATGAATCATCTTAGGAAATCACCACAAATAACCACAATCACCCATTCAAAAGAGATTGATAGAATATAAAAACTTCCTTCAAAGTCCAAATCTTCCACGCTGAGGTCTCCTACTAATCTTCTTCGGTTAATACAAACAAGGACTCCAATCCGCTTCACACATTCCAATACTCACAAAATGGCCCCACATATTTTCTCCACTATCTCTGATATTCCAACCGATCCTTTGTTCGCCTTGAAGGGTCGTTACACTGCTGATTCCCGTCCACAAAAGGTTGATTTGGGTATCGGTGCTTACCGTGATGAAAACGGTAAGCCTTGGGTCCTACCTTCTGTTCGTGAAGCTGAAAAATTGATCCAAGCTGACCCTGAATACAACCATGAATACTTGAACATTTCTGGGTTTGCTCCTTTTGTTTCTGCTTCCGCCAAGGTCATCTTGGGTGACGAGTCCAAGGCTATCAAGGAAGACAGAGTTGTCTCTGTCCAAACTGTCTCTGGTACGGGTGCCTTACATGTTGCTGCCAAGTTCCTCAAGGAATTCTACTCCAAATCTAATACCGTCTACTTGTCTCAACCAACATGGGGTAACCATTTCTCAGTCTTTGAGTCTGTTGGCTTAAAGACTTCTACCTACAGATACTGGGATGCTGCCACCAAGACATTGGATATTGAGAGCTACTTGGCTGACATTGAATCTGCTGAATCTGGTTCCATCTTTGTCTTGCACGCTTGTGCTCACAACCCAACTGGTTTAGACCCAACTCAAGAACAATGGGAACAAATCCTTGAAGCCATCCACAGAAAGGGACACTTGCCATTGTTTGACTCTGCTTACCAAGGTTTTGCCTCTGGTGACTTGAAGAAGGATGCCTGGGCTGTTCAACGTGGTGTTGAAATCATCACTGAAACCCCAATTTTGATCTGTCAATCCTTTGCTAAGAACGTTGGCATGTACGGTGAAAGAATTGGTGCTTTCCACATTGTCTTGCCATCCCCAGACAATCAAGCAGCCATTTTTTCTCAATTACAAGTCTTCACTCGTTCTGAAATCTCCATGCCACCATGTTACGGTGCCAAGATTGTCAGCAAAGTCTTATCTACCCCAGACTTGAGAGTCCAATGGGAAAAGGATCTTGTTACAATGGCCCAACGTATCTACAAACAACGTGTCGCCTTACGTGATGAATTGGTCGCTTTAGGTACTCCAGGTAACTGGGATCACATTGTCAACCAACAAGGTATGTTCTCTTTCACTGGGTTGAGTAAGGCTGAAGTTCAAAGATTGGAATCCGAACATGCTATCTACTTAGCCAGCACTGGTAGAGCCTCTATTGCTGGTTTGAACGAAAGAAACATCGACCATGTCGCCAAGTCCATTGATGAAGTCGTTAGATTTTCTACCAGACAATCCTCTTTATAAGTTGGAGGAGAGGAACTTTAGATTAACAGGTTGTTGTTAGATCTGTCATTGCGACATTATTATTTATTTTATTTCTTCGTCTCCATTGATATTCATTTAGGTTGATTCATCGCTCCGTTTTTGTTTACTAATGCATTACATTTTGATCTCATTTTTATATTAGTCTTTAATCATATGTGACTGATTAATTTGGTAGATTCTGTCTTTGTCTCTGTCTGGAAGTCTGGATAGTTTTCCTATGATTGGCTACGATGGTATGCTGAATGTTTACAACTAAATTGTATATCCTGTATTTCGTATATCCTTTTGTTAAACTACTTGATTATTGGTGGTTGTCTACTAGTTTCTCAGAAGTCACAAATATTTCAGGTCGACGTCGACAGCCGATCAAACTTACTTAAACATATTCCGGACCGCCAATCCCTTTCATATCACGTGCCTAGAACCTCCACCCCCGGATCTTCATCAGGTATCACTCCCATATACCTGACAGATTCCAATATACTTATCTCTATGTTTGATCACGTGCATATCAAAAAAAAGATGTAAGGGTGTTTCTGAATCATTTAACATGTGTTGACAGACATCACAAAAATCCATACTCCAAAACTTACCATAAGATGAGATCTCAGTAACTTGCAGTTTCGCAGACATATACTGAATACTTGTTCATAATCAAGAAGATTTTGTATTACTATAAAAAAAAAGATCTACGAGCGTTGTTCTCGAAAGATCTCTATATATTTGATTGGTCTCTATCTAGAGTGAATGATTGGATTAGGATTTAAAAACACTTCGGATTCCCCAGTTATTACAAACAAATGGGTGCACATACAGTTATATACCCTCTATCAAAGTTTTATCTATTTCTGTATCAATTATTTACCCTCAAAGTTAAAGGCAAATATCCAATATTCACTAAGATGCGTACCAGTAAATTAATGACACTTCCAAGTGATATCAAGTATCAAATTTATAACATTCAAACCGATTGGCAAAAAACTGACTTACTCAAGAAAGTTCCTGAGTTC
>JAKUBK010000276.1:0-20747 GCA_030566875.1 Waltiozyma chaumierensis | reverse complement strand
AGTACCTCTTCACGGCAGCTTATAACATCAAGATGCATTACATACCTACAGGTTATAACGAAGGAGTATTCTACACTAAGGTTGACTTCTACCATGCTATTTTGTTTCCTTGTATGGATGAATGTGCTCCTGTGACGGCTAAACCTTATCCGGGAAGAAGAATGGATCCTGTTAGAAAGTTCTTTGGTCAAGTTCCTGGTTGATTTCAATATATTTCTAATTTTTTCACACAAATTGTCAAGTTCTATACAGAAATTCTGAGTAAATTACCTTAAATGTAGCTTTGTATTCTTCTTCTAATACAGTAAATACCAAAAATCCAGACCGTTGATTCAACTACTATTGAAAGTTAAACCAATTTATAACTTTCTACTTTTTTTGATTCTTGCAGTGGTAAAGCTTTTATCGTATAGAGCGTAGGTGATTGTCAAATATTGGTCTCACAAGGTCTACAGTCCAATACATTTGTACTTAAATTGATTTGATTTTTGTAATATCCAACTTTATAAATCATTTAAATAATTACTTAGTTAATTCAACATATAATTTCACTATACATCATGGCCCTTAATACTGTGTTTGTCTACGAGAAACTCTCTGTGAAATTGTGCGTGAACACAAGAAGAATGACATTGTCTGTAATTCCCAAACAGCTGGTCTTAAATCTGGGTCCCAATGCAAGCATTTTGTTATAATCTCACAAATATCAGAATAATCTCTGTTGAAGCGCCCTCCAAGTTTTTCTTGTATCGTTACGACCTTGTACAACCAATGTCTTTCATATCCATTAGAGTTGAGCGATCTAGCCATTCTGTTTTCATAACCATATGGTAAATTCTGGTCTTCATATTCAGAGTATGGTATTCCCAACACCTTCAAAATAGCTTCCATTTGTGATTTGGAATTAATAGGACGGAATATACTGTTAAGAGTCATCATAAAATATAAAATGCATCCAAACGCCCAAATATCAGATGATTCATCATAATCACCTTCACCTAAAGCCATCTCTGGAGCGTTGTAATTAACTGTACCAAGCTGGGTAAATCTGGGACCCTTCTCTATAGGTGAGACCTGACCATAGTCACAAATCTTGACAACATATTCTTGACCTTCAAGACTTCGCTTTGAGATTTCTTTCTGGCTGTAATAGTTCTTAGTTTCTGAGAGAAGAATATTATCAGGCTTGAGATCACAATGGCATGTATCCATGCCTATGCATATGAGCTAAACCGTCTAATATTTGTGTGGCTATCGATCTGATTGTCTCTGATGAGAATCTGAATTCTGGGTCTTGAGATCTTTTCTTGCAGAGAAGATCACCTAAAGAAAATTCCATTTTTTCAGTGACTATGCTTAAAGTCTTGTCTTCCTTATCAACAAAGAGACCATAAACACATAAGAGATTTTTATGATAAGGGATTCCATGAATGAAAGCAACTTCAAGGTCTTTACATTGATTAAGCATATCTGATTCTCTTCCTGTACTTTCAATGGTTTTTACAGCAACAGTACCCAACTGTTTGTTATGGAAATTTTCCTGATGATGTTGTCCTGGAGAAACAACCAAAGTACCTTCAAAATATGATTCTGTATAGTAATTAAGCAAAGTTGCACCTGACACTGAACCATAAGTACCCTTACCAATCAGATCATAACCGTCTACCTCTCCGAAGTTAAACACTATATTATCAGAGGTGTTCGTAATTGGTATGTTAATAGTTCTTTTGCTTCTATCAAAATAGACCTGGACAGCCTCTTCAGCATACTCACAGTTTCTTAAGGTTACTCTCTTAGCAGTATCCAACTGGCCATAGAAAGCTGAGACGGCTGCCATAGAACTGGTGTTGGATTTTATGTCTTCTACATAAATCTCAACGACTTCTTCATTGTTCTCAGTTCCAGAGTCTTGTTGGTAAAGAAGAAATGGTGATCGGTTACACATTTTTGTTTTATAATTTGAAGTACTGCTATATTTCTTTCTTTTTAAAGTTTGTGTTTAGTTGAGCTGGTTGATGGTAATAGTTAAGAGAATATGTTGGTAGTTGGTGGTTGAGTTGAAAAATAAGAATTCAAACTTTGGAATTCCCGTTCTTTTTTATACATAATTTCATCCTGTCTGAGGTATACTTTGATTTGAATGTTTTCTGTATGTTTATATTCTCATTTCTTGCATAATGGGACTTTCTTATGATCGTAGTTTAAGTTTGAACAAAAGAACTCTAAAAACCAGGAAGAAACACACAGAAAGCAGAGAAATAAGTAATTTGATAGTAACGCCTTCTAAAACTATATTGCAGGTTTAATGTCTTTGTCTATTTAAATTTCTATTCTTTCTTTTATTTCAAAGAAGGTTTGATAGCACTTGTACCTAAATTGAAAACATTCAAATAATATTCCTTGCCCATCTCTGGTCTTTTTACATGCATCACATCTGCATTAATATGTACTATATGCACCAGGCGCATGTGTTTTGTTGCAAATTCGCCACCAGGAAAATGTATCTACCTCCAGTTTTTACACCAACGTTCAACAGATCAGTCGGTAATCGATGATTTCAGCGTTATACAATTCAAATCATCATATCATTTTTTTCCAAAACGAAGGACTTATTCAGGAGCCTGGAGCTACCAGTTACACGAGTTATTCAGATATGAAAGAAGCCCTTCGCTATAAGAACACAAAGACCATCTTCAAGAATCTGCCTCCAGAGCTTTGGTTCAATATCATTGAGTTTAGTCCTGATGTTCTCACTATTCATAAAATAACATTAATTAAACCTGATTTTTTTCCATCTTAATATCAAATTCCCTGAATCTTGGACCGCGGATCAGAAGATCCATTGTATGACAACTAGACAGCTATTCTTCAAAGACTTATACATCCATCAAACATTCGCTCAGTCTATTGGTGCTTCTACTGTTCCTGAGGATAAGAAGATTCAGATTCTCGAGGCATATGGTTTGGAGCTTGGTTATGATTTCGGGTTCTCTGATCCTATGGATGAGGAAGACTGGTACAGAGATGCTAAGTACTTATATTTGGAACCAATGTATTCAAGTGCCACTCTCAATTGCATTGGGCCTAGCACTATGACAGATTTAGGATTAAAAAGGCTAAATGATGGACTTACCCTTATCCCAGGGCTTTCTAATCTCTCCGTTCGTATCGATGACCCTCGAGTTCCAATTGATTTTGAGTTTCTGGTCAAGAATATTGGACCTGATAGACTCCCTGATCTTAGAATTTTGACTATTTCTAGTGATCCGGATGTGGACTTGAGTTTCATTAATTGCCATTTTCCAAATCTCAAAAACTTTGTTGTGTGTGGAAACGTTTTTTTGGGAAAGCTGCAAAATTGTAGCTTTCATTCCTTAACAGAAGTGGTTCACAAGCCATTAGAATTTTCATTCATGATCAGAGAACTTAATCTCGAATATTTCAACTCTCAATTGGAGGAACCATACATTGTGAGCGAAAATAGCGTGAAGAAATTCGCAGAATTCCTTCCAGTGTTCAAGGAACCACGTTGTTCTTTGTTGGAGTTTAATTATCCTCTGAAGAAAGTCACATTTAGAATTCCATATCTCAATGCTGCGTTCATGGAAGGATTTCATTTCTTTGATCTGATTCCACTTAACCCAGAAATCGATTCACTGGCGATAAATAAACTCTCTGTAGATTTAATTGTTGCTGAAACGCTAGATTTGGACTTTGTGGAGGAAGATATTGAACACACGTATCCTCCCTTCTATTTCAAAGCTATACATAATCTGGTGCTCACTGCCCTTCGTCATTTATTAATGTTGACTAGAGAACATTTAACTGAGTTAGAGTTCCGCTTCCAAGCTCCATTTCTTTATTACAACAAGAAGTTGATCCGCTCTCTTGAAGAGCTGGAGAAGCTTACAACGTTGAAGCTTATTGGGATCTCATTTGCTGCTGACGTCCAAGAGAACTATGATGGTGCTGAACTTCAGAATTTCGAGAATCAAGATTATATAACCTTGTCACTCCCAGCTCTTCATAAAGCTGATTTAAACTACACTAGTATCCGCAGTACTAAGGACTTTATTATGTTGAAGAAAAGTGAGATGTTATGGAATATTCTAGTGTCTATTGACGAAGGACATGATGGTAATATGCTAGGGATGAATTATGCCAAGTATATTTTTCTCAGATTTGACTAAGGAAAATGACAATTGTCTGATGGTTGAACACACAGCGGATAAATATCACATTTCCCCAGATTCCAAAGTTGGGGGACCGTGATATCCAGGGCTTTCTTTTTGATTACTCATTGCATGAATTACCAAATTTGGTCTTCTACTGTTCTACGATATCCTTGCAGATGTGCACTGTCGATGTTATTCAGTTCTTAGTCAACTCGGAGAAGTTCAATTTTCCGAATTGTACGTCTTTCATACTGGCTGTCAACGAAGGCCAACCATTCAGAAACAATGGAAGATCTAATCTACTTCATAAGGTATTGGACGATTTGAAAGACTCACCAGGACCTCGGTTTAATATTCAAGCACCAAATTTGGAAGAAATTACGTTTAGATTGGCTTTCGGGTCTCAGACAAAGCATCGTTATTATGTTCCAGATGGGGATGTAGAAGTTTTCAAACGTGTTAGAGATTGGTTCAAGATTATCAATGTGGGTTTTTATGCGAATTTTGGGTCCTTGGTGTATCTCTGCAAGAAAGATTATGATACCTTTCTACAGGAGCTTCTATTTGATCATCGATATGATAAGAAAATATTTGGTAATCGTCGAAAGCTGTTTTTGTTGTCTATGACTGCTATTTATGAAGATCAAGATACTCCGAATGCATCATTTTTTTGGGACACAGAATTTGATAAGGACCCCACCAAGAATATTACTCTCTCGCAGATAAAACATATTGGTTCTGTATGTCATTGAACGTAGATTGTGAAATATATTTAAATTACAATCCAGCCGTTGCATATTTGTGCGTGTAACCACTTTCCCGGTTCTTTAAAAAACGATTCTTTCGGTTTGTTGATCTAATTCGAAAGATGTTGTAAGTTTGAAGTTGTGAAATTTTGAAATAACGTAGATCGCTTAGGTGTTAGTTAATTAGAATTTCAATTATAGAGTAACACGTGACACACATCATTCCGGGACTGTTTGTATTACTAATAAATATCCCAAAAAGGCAGTTTTTCAAAGTATACGATAAGAAAGTTATAAACTATTGATCAATCTAGCACCTATTGAAGAACAATTACAAGTCCTAAAGGACAATCAAAGTAGTTACATTACCACTACTTCAGCTGTATATATATTCAAAGTTCAGTTTCCACTATCCACTTTTCAGAGGGCTGCAGAAATGAAGCCATATGAACACCGGCTTCAATATCTAGCTGAAGAACTTCCAATGGAAATATGGCTTCGGATTATTGAACTGTCCCTAAATGATGTACAAACGATAAGAAACATAACTATTTTCAAACCAGAGCTTTTCCATCTTGTTTCGAAAGGTTTGCATGGCGCATCTGTTCTGGATATGGCTGTTGTGTTTAAAGATCTTGACGGTTATCAGAATGGGAAGTTAATAGGGAGAAAGGACAGTTCAGAAATGTCAAACAACAAGGATTTAAAAAAGCTTGAACCACAGTACCATATACTTGAAAGCTACATGGACCAAGAAGATCTGAAGAAAGATATCTTATTACCACATCGATACTTAGAGGGGAAACCAATTTCTATCTCAATCTATCATTCTGAGTCTAATGTGTCAGTTTCAACAGATGGAAATAAGGATTTCTTCAGCCAAGGATTCCCACTTAGAAAACAGTTATCGTATGAGACACATGTTTATTTTCCAGATTTGCGATGTCTTGAATTCCACACTTCAGGATCGCATGATATGGAAATCGATGGAGAAGACTACGACGGTGATCTTCCTGAAACTTTATATCATATTTCTCAGTTGAAGCCTGGTTGCTTCCCCAGTTTATCCAATTTGATCATGTCCCATAAGAACGATAACAATTCCCATTTGGTACTGGCTGATTGTACAATTCCTGAAGGATTGTGTTCACTGATGATACAAAACTTCAAGAAGATAACTATGAATGATTGTAACGGGTTTGAAAATTTGAAAACTTTATTACTTCATTATTCCAATTCTGTATGGGAAATACAAAGCGCTGGTCATAATGACGATTTCTTCAGTCTTGATGAATTCAATGAGTACTTGGTTGAGCCATATGAGTTTGACCATGAATCAGTGAAGCGTTTACGGACATTTATTCCAAATTATGACGTTTCCAAAGTGTTCAATTTCTCAAAAACCCCAAGCTTTCCTTCATTAAGTTCCTTGACTGTTTATTTTCCATATCTGAACCTCTACTTCATCCAGAACCCTGAATTTCTCTACTTGTTATCTCCTTCATGTGGTGTGATTCCATATGCTAACCTCAAGACCTTGTCAGTTCGTCTAATAGATGTTCTCTTTGACACAGGGCCTGCTAATAGAAGCGTTCCTTTGACCGACTCTATTTATGAAGATTTGGAGTTTATTGGGATGACACAATTCATGCTCTCGCTGGTTGCTGATATGATCGATAATTGTTCCAATGATAAATTGGAGAGTTTCATCTTTAGGACAGAGGCCTGTGTCAATACTGGGCTCCGTCTGTCTAAGGCTTTGATTAATAAACTGGGGAGATTCAGATCATTAAAATGTTTGAAACTTACTGGTATCGGGTTTGATTCTACTCTGATGAACGATGAAGATTTAAATGAAGTATTCTGCTTCGATGAACTAGATGAAGTCTATTTGAAGTACGTTTGTATCTCAGAAGATAATCAGTTTATTAATCTAAAGTCGAGATCTTTGAAACTCATAGATATTGAGATTTGTGAGAATTTACAATTGCTTCCATTTGAAGAACTCGATTTCTTTGAACTGATTTCCAAAACATTGGCCAATTGTCCAAGCTCCGAATTACTAGAATTTAAACACACAAGAACACCTACAACAAGGGCTATACCACCACTTACTGAACGTGAAAAATTGTCTTATCATGTTCCCAATTTCACATATTCTGTACTCATATCTGGTACTATTGAGTGGGCTCATGTCACAAGCATTTCTTTAACTTTAAACGTCTTGGATATCATTCAACTCCTTTCCAATTCGCACAAATATGAGCTTTCCTCATGTATCAAATTAGGGATCTTTTGCTATGAGAAATCTTTCGAGTCATTTATGATGAAAGATACACATGTGAACCATCAGATCGAAACACTTAGAAATTCCGGCGGTTTCCCCACAATTGGATTCATTGCTCCATTATTGCAAGAGTTGATACTAGATTTCAGTTACTCTAGTTTCAATCCACCAGTATTAACTGACGATACCAATGAACTTCAACATGGTCTTCTTCGACTTACACCTGATCGTACTAACCAAACTCACACTTATGAAGATCTACCATTATATTATCAGAAAGTAGTGGATTATTTTAAAGTTATTAGACTCTCCAGATATTACCCGGAATTGAAGACAATCACGTGCCCTAGAGATAACTCAATATTTTCAGAATTATTGATCGACAGAAGGAATTATGGACTTTCTTGTCTCTTGACTTTTATCCATTTCGGAATTAAAGTTCCTCAAACTGAATTAGATAAGTATAGATGTTTCTTGATCAAGACTTACTCGTCTGCTGAAGAATCCACTGAGGTTTCAAAAGACTGATAAACTATGTGTCAAAAAAATGTATTTTTTATGTAGCTTCAATACAAGAAATACTTACTTTAACTGAGACACAAGTCAACACAAGAACCCATTATCAACCACAATGTTCTGACCCGTGATTCCCTGATTGTCCAAGAGAAACATAACCGCTTTAACGATGTCTTCTTGATCTACCGATTCCTTCTTCAAGGCATTATCATATGTCAGCCCTTTACCCATATCTGTACTTGTAACTAACCCAGGAGAAATACAATTGACTCTGATGTTCTTCGAGCCCAATTCCATAGCAAGAGATTTGGTAAAGCCAATTAAACCAGCTTTTGTGGCTGAGTAGGCTGAAGTTCCCGGTGTTCCTTTCATTGCTAAGACTGATGATATATTGATAATTGAACTTGGTTTGTTGACCATTAATGGCTTGAGAAGCAAGCGCGATAGAATCATTGGTGCAGTGAGATTGGTTGATACTATGTCTTGTGTTATTGATGTTGGTGTTCGTAGGAGTAATGAATTTTGAGCGATCCCTGCTGAGTTTATTAAGATGTTGACTTTCTTTAAAAGTTGTATATTGTTTTGTATTACTGATTCAAGGTTATTTAAGTCTTTTAAATCTGCATGGATGAAACTATGGTTCTGTTCCGATGTGTCTATTATTGATAACACTTGATTGATGTTCTGTTGTAGCAGTTCTTTAGATCTTGAAAGGAGCACAATACTGGCACCATTCTCCGATAACCGTTTGGCAATTGAAAGACCTATACCTCTAGATCCACCAGTTATCAATGCTGTTTTACCTAGAAGTGACATAATATGGATGATCTCTGTGGTTGTTGTCCATTGGGGGGTTATAAAATATCTTTAGTGAGTTACAAATTCTCTTGTTGGTCTGGATAGTTAACTTTTTTTTTCAAATTCATTTGTCCCCGCAATGACCATCCAACAGGCTTTATGTAATGTCCGGATGTACGCTATGTGCATGTCTGATGCTTCGGACATGCATATTTTACACGCACACTTATATAATATTGCATTTGGATTCTGAATTCCGTACTATCCCGAGTTTTATAAACTTGAACATAATTGTGAATTTTCACTCCATGGGTGGTTTTATTCATGTTTACATATATATAAAAAATAAATAACTAAATAGACTAGATACATCAACATACCAGCTAAACAGTCAAGTACTTCTCCATTATCTTGACACATAATTTCTTATTCCCAGAATTGTTATAAATCTGTAGAAGATTATAAGCAGTAATCTTCTTCAAATCGATATCCCCATCAACAGGATCTTCGAAATCGTTCAATACTCTCAAGTAAAACTTCTCGGCAATGGTAACCAAGCCTAGAAGATGATAGGCCTTACCCATGTTATAGCAAGCCTCTTGCTTTTCAACATCCGTTGCCTTGTTTCTGCCAATCACATACTCTTGGAAATACTTCAAGCCTTGAAGAAGTTCGATATGTCTGTTATTGGAAGATCTTTGCATGGACCGATGTAAATAGGCAATACCCATAAGAAGATTAACAATTGGCTCATGCTTAAAACGGGTGTAGATTCTCGTGAAATAGACCAAACTACTAGAATAACTCTTATTCACAAGCAACAAACAGGCATAAATGTACATCAAATAGGGATTATCGTTCTCATCGATATTCACGTCTTTGTTGGTGATGGTTGCTTGACCTGTGATGTGCTTGTTGAATCTTAGCGAATCCCAGGCTTTGATTTGACGCAGGAAGTACTTCTGGTGCTTGACAGCAATAAAAACCTCTGTCGATTGTTTGCCTGAAGGTTGAGCCAAGAAAAATAATTTCATGACATCTTTATTGAATTGATAATTGTTGAGAATTGAACGTAACGAGAACAGGATATCATCTTTATCTTCTGTCAAAATCACAATTGATAGTCTAACCAAGTTCATCACATGATCACGTTTCTTGTCTTGGAAAAAAACATTCATGTTTCTAGCCGTGTCCACAATCCCCATGGCATCTTCAATAGATTGTTCGTGTTTAGCAGTGACAAAAGCAAACTCCATGAACAAATCAAACCATTCTTCATATAGAACACCTCTGAATTCCGTCTTGGATGTGACAACCGTACGTTTCTCAGCCTTTGAAGTTAAACCTTGATAAATCTCAGAGATTCTTTGGATCTTGGCATCGAAATCTTGTGAAGATCCTCTCGTTCTCTTAAGAATACCTTGGAAACGACGGGATCTATCTTTGGAATTGAAAGACTTGACATTGGAGAATATGTCCACTAGTTCAGATGCTATCTGTAACCAAGCACCAACTGCAATGATATCCCCGGAATCAAGGCCTGCCCTTAATCTGTTCAATCTTTTGAATTTTTCAAGAATGTTCTGTTTCATCCTATCCTCTCTTAGTTTGACTTCTTGTTCTGACATTCTGGACTTCTTACTGAGTGGCTTGATGATCGTCTTGATTAAAGCATCGTTTCCATGATCAATTTCTCTGGCTTTGTACTGTTGATCCACCAATTCAGTGTCAATGTTGCTGTTCTCTTCTTGTTCAGAGAGTCTCTTTCTAGTGGTGATTCTTTCCAAAAGAGCTTGTGATTCGTCGACTTCTTCCAAATAGTACAACACTTCAACTAAAGCCAATTCGACGTCAACATTATCAGGATCCATTCTCAAAGAAAGATTGAAGAAATGCTTAGCCTCCTCATATTTCTCCAAATCAGAATAACATTTACCCATAGACACAAATGTCTCTGCTGTTTGATAGGAGTCATACTTACTGAGTGGGACAAGGAACTTAATAGCATCACCATACAACTGGGCTTCTTCTAACCCAGTGGCGGCATCTTGGAACAAATCTCCAAAGTTCTCGACATCTTTGTTCAGTAGGAACCCGTAATGGATCAAAGCTTCGTCGTAATCGTTGATACTTAGTCTGAAGAACCCTAACTTGACTCTTAAATCAATTGGTAGCCAATGGGATCTTGTCTTGAGGATGTCGGGTAGAGCTTCGAATTTATGGTTTTCATATCTTCTTTCATCGAATTCAGAATCATCGTTGCTGTCTTCCCAGAATGTTTCATCTTCTCTGTTCTGAATCCATCTGGCAATGTGTTTGATAGTTCTGATCGCAATGAGGGCGTTCTTTTGATTGATGAACAATTCAGCAAGGATATTCAGTAAAGAGAAATCGAAAACTGGAAATTTCTCTTCTTTTCTAAGCCTCTTGGTTTTATTGCTCTTTCTATGCTCGTCGTTTTTCTCAAAGACTTTCAAATACATCGCGATAGCATCGTTAACTCTGTTTGATTTCAAATAAACCAATGCCAATTCCTTCAAAACACGAGGATCTTCAGGGTTCATACTTTGTAATTCAAACAATCTCTTGGAAGCTTTGCCCAAATCCCCCAATTCACGATGAAGCACAGCTCGCTCTAAAAGAACTTCATAATCTCTGTATCTCGTCTTCAGGGCCCTACTGTAACAATAGGAAGCCTGACCTTTGAACCCCAATTCGTTACTTAATCTGGCAACATCCACCCAGAATTCACCATCCAAAGGTCTCATATGAGCAGCCATGAACCATCTACCACAGCATGCTACTTTATCGTCTCTTCTGAATGAGATTTCACCCAAACTTCTGTAAGCTGGGAAATTTGTAGGATCTCTTTTCACGACTTCAAGGAATGCCTTTTCAGCGCCATCATAATCGGATTGAACAAACATATCGTTGGCCATTGAGAGCAGTTGGATAATCTCAGGATCGGTTTCTTTAGTCGGTCTGATACCGCCGTATTTCTTGGCACCTTTGGATCGTTTCTTGATGCTGAAATTATTGGCTTCTCTGATAGCGTTTGTGAAATCTAATTCGTCTTCATCTTCATATGACATGTTCTCTTCATCTGTGAATTGCGCAAGAAGATCATCGTCAGCGTTATCCGATACTCCGCCATCGCTTAGCATTGTCTGGTCCCCATCCTCGTCTTGCTCTTCGTCGTACAGTTTGGTTTGGTTATTGTTGGTTTCTTCATCCTCATCATTATCATCATCATCATCCCCCATTAATGCGTCAACATCAATATCGTCAAGCTCATCTTCTAGTTCTTCCTCTGAAGAGGCACCTGCAAAATCTTCAAACTCTGGTTCTTCTGGCATATTTCTGAAGGTTATACGCCAATAATTGATGGTTTGCAACATCAAGCCCCTTTCCTGTCATAAACCTTGTGATATTGTAGTTTGTTTGTTTGTTCCCACAAATATTAACACACAAGGAAATTCTGCCGAGGTTTTCGGGCAAATAACGAAACATCCAAACATCTCAAAGATGAAGGCTGCTTCAGCTTGTTAACTTGAGATGAAGAAGGTGGCAAACCATTAGATAAATATACTTAATTGTATTCGATTCCCAGAGTAATATACTTTCCCATTTATCAACCATAGAAATGGTATGTCTGGTGTTCCCACTTATCCAGAACCTTGATCAATTAACTAACATGATTTGTAATAGTTCTCCAGTTTTGGTAATAACTTTGGCTTTTCCAATCAAATGGGGTATGGCGTCATGCCTCAAAGATTTGAAGGGTTCTTTAGATGTTATCCAATATCTATGATGCCAGACAATGTTAGAAAAGATGATGCTAACTACGGTGGTAAGATTTTCCTCCCAACCAGTTCTCTTCAAAAACTTACGATGTTGAACATTAGATATCCTATGTTATTTGAACTATCTAACGAAGAAGCCAATATTAAGACGCATTCTGGTGTTTTGGAATTCGTTGCTGAAGAAGGCAGGGCCTACTTGCCTCAATGGATGATGGATTCTCTTAAGTTGCAACCTGGCTCCATCTCCAAGATCATCAATCAGAACGATATCCCATTGGGTAAATTTGTCAAAATCGAACCACAATCCGTTGATTTCCTTGATATCTCTGATCCAAAGGCCGTTCTTGAAAACGTCTTAAGAAAGTTCTCCACATTGACAGTTAACGATATAATAGAGGTCAACTATAATAATAAGATATTTGGTATCAAAGTTCTTGAAGTCAAACCAGAATCTCAATTCAATGGTATCTGTGTGATAGAAACTGATTTGGAAACAGATTTCGCTCCACCAGTAGGATATGTTGAGCCTGATTATCAAGCCATAGCTAAAGAGCAAGCTGAAAAGAAAGCTGAAGCTATGAAAAAACCATCAAGTACGCTTGGAACAATGGCTAAATCAATCAATTATGCCGAAATAGCTAACAATGCTAGTAAGGGGCTTACGGCCTTTGGTGGTGATGGAGCTAGACTATCTTCAAGACAAGTTAAACCTAAACCAGAACAGGAACAAGAAAAGATCGATACTAAGGATATAGAGATTGATCTGAGTGGTGATCCTGCACCATTGTCGTTACCTGATGGGCAACTTTTCTTTGGGTTTCCTTTGGTTCCTGTTAAGGATATTGAAGTTGATGAAGGAAAAGATACACAACAGCAACATTTCACTGGTGAAGGTAACAAATTGAGAAAGGCTAGGAAGAGAAAGGATGTTACTAATCATGATTCAACAAGGGCAAAGGTTCATAGTCCAGGTGCTGAGATTATTGAAATTGATTAGACTTTTTAGATCATTTGAGTTGTGCATAAATGCAGGTCAATCTACTATTATGATGACCGATGTTCTCTTTACACAGTTTTATAAGTCAATGATAATAGCAATGGTGTACTTACTACGTTGTATGAGCTTATTGAAATGTATTTAGAATTGGATTGAGATAGTTAGTAGCTCTGCCAAAATTTCAAGGGCTCGGGTTTTGTACATAATAATAGTAGGGCGTCGAATTCTAACCATGGTTAACCAATTGCAAGACTTGATGTAGTTGTTTGTTCGAACAACTTCGGCCAAGCAATTCATCCAACTTCTATCTCACGCTCCATCAGTGATATACAGTATGGAATGACCAAGGCAACCAAGAACGGCGATCTGTCATCGAACAAGAGCAAGAAATTGAAGTTCAAAGTATCAAAAGATAATTCTTCATTGACTTCAAGAACTGTGCACAGAGAACCAAGAACAGTCTCACCAAAGTCCTTCAATAAAAAGGATGACCTGTGCATACCTACTCACAATGAGAGCGAATCGGTGGATGAAGATTACACGAATCGAAAGGCATATATTAACTTTTCAACCAAGCGCAAGAACGAGAACAAGGAGCATCGATATCTCGAATGGGGTCCAAAAATCAACGGCTATCAGTTCGTAGCAACAGATATCAATGATAAGCAGGAATACTTCAAACCTAAATCATTGGATTACTTAGTGAATAGTTACGACTGGTCATACATGCAAGTGCCCAGTTATGTATCATTCCAGGAATATTTAAATGAGAAATACCCTGATATTGATAAACAGAAGAAAGACAAACTGTCTTCCAGTGAAATCCATGTTTCGAACTTTGACGAGTACTTCAATTCATGGGAATCTTCGTTCAAAGAAAAAGGACTCTTGTTATATCCTGTTTTCATAGATGAGGATATCACCAAAGAAAACGTGCTTAGATTCATGGATTCGTCTACGTTACCCTTGCAGAGAGTTTTAAAGATTGAAAGGATCAAATGGCATCCTGATAAATTTGCAAGAATTATTAAAGATGATAAAGAACTAGAACTAAAGATCACTGAAGTTTTTCAGATCATCAATGAAATCTATCAAGAATTATCTACATATTAGTGATCGATGGTCTGTGCCAACTGTCATCATATAAAATCTATTGTACATTCTAGTTGTTAAACAATTCATCGATATTCTAAATACATTAAATCAAACAATAAATAAAACAATTAATTATCAACCTTGACAGGTTCCTCGCCGTGGATAGGCTTATTTTCATCATTGAGTGAATCAGACGTCTGTTCAGCTTCAGCGGAAATCTTATTTTCATGCTGTAGCTTTTGGGTCTTGATCACATGATCATCGTTATCATCATCTGTGTTTTCTTCGATGTTTTCTTCATCAGCTTCATCGCCCAATTCTTCTTCTTCGTCGTCGTCTTCTTCAATGTCTTCTTCGTCTTCTTCGTTAATGTTCTCGGTGTTATCTTCTTCTTCATCTGCGTCAGCATCTGCGACTTCTTCGTCTTCATCAGCTTCTTCTTCTTCTTCTTCACCATTACCGTAGGCTTCTTCGTCATCTTCGATTAAATCAGCGTCTGGTTGTTCAGGCGGGAATTCTTCAGTGGTTGAATCGTTGTCCCATACGATGTTGAATCTTGTGACTCTTGGCTTTTCAGCAAGAATATTTCTAACAACGTGTTCAACTTGCACCTTGGAAGGTGGATTCTCTCTTAGTTCCTCCGAGTCATATTCATTGTTAACATAGTAGCCAACTCTGACAAATTCTCGGTCATTATAAGAACAAGAAAGCAAAATAACCGTTACGGAGACTAATTCGTTCGATGGAATCAAATCTGCAGTAGGTGGATCAGCCTTGAACACAAACTTGTTAACGCCAACTGGAACAGGCCCAACTAAGATGGAATCAAGTTCTTGATCGTGCTCCAAAGAACGAGATGATCCAACATATGTAAGTTTCCATTCTAAATCATCCTTCAATGGTTCAAGACATTCAAAAGTGATTTCAAATTCATATGGATCTGTGAAACGGGCTGGATTATTCTTGACACTTATACCTAATAAAGAGACTATGGACATAATTTCTAGGGTTCTAATAAAGTTTTTCTTTGTGTGTTGCTTAGGGAATACAAACTTGAATTGAAAATTCTCAAGCCAGCTAGTTGTAGTGAATCTTTCAACTACTAATTTAGATTCAAAAATTCAACTGACGCGTCAACTCCGAAAATTCGATTTTCCCAACTCGGCATCTTTCATTATAGTTACTCACGTGACATTAGCTTTACTGCTTCTTTCAGGCTTCAAAATTTTCTCAACAATTTGTAGTATTAAAAAGGGGCGTGTGGCGTAGTTGGTAGCGCGTCTGCTTAGCATGCAGAAGGTCTCCGGTTCGACTCCGGACTCGTCCATTGGACAACAAACCCTTTATTTTTAAATTTTTTAATCTTTTTGTTTCTACTTTAATTCAATTTTGAAGCTGCTAAAACAGAATCCTCCCTCAAAAATTATTTAATGGTTTTACTTTAAAACATAATTGGTTTCTTGTGTCTATGTGTGTTTACCACCTTCTCTAAGCTATAGATTTATTTACCTCTAGGGTTAAGTCGCACCACAGCTAGCTTTTAAATATGCTTGTAGTTCGGAAATCTCGAATCAGAGGCGAAATTGCAAGAGATATAATCAACAACCTAGACCAATACACTCAACAGTGAGATCAATCATCCAGATTCCAATTTAATCTATTATCTAGAATAAATATCAAGATTATTAAAATGCCACCAACAGTTTCCCCACAAGTATGGGTTATTTAAACTTCTGCCATCCATTGATATTGATCGTTTACTAACTAATTAACTCTGAAGACAAGATTGAAAGTTTCCTTGAAGATGGCGATAAGTAAGCTCAGGTTCACACAGACCAAGAGAACTGCATTAGCCAAACAACAGAGAAGACTAGTACGTACAACTGACTTCTAAATTTCACTCTCCATTCAAGAAATTCTACTAACAAGATTATTATTATTAAAATAGATGGCGGATTTGTTAAAACTGGGGAAGGAAGAGAGTGCTAGAATTAGAGTGGAGAATATCATTCGTGAAGACATCTACATTGAGCTTCTAGAAATATTGGAACTATATTGTGAATTACTGTCAGCACGTATCGCCTTGCTTGATCGTCCTCAATGTGATTCAGGATTGGAAGAAGCCGTCAAGGTTATTATTTATTCTGCCGGATATACAGACTTGAAAGAATTGACCAATATTAAGGATATCCTCATTCATAAATTTGGTCAGGAATTTGCTCTTGAAGCTATTCAAAATCACAATGGTGTGATTCCTGAGAAGATTGTTAAGAGATGTGTTTATGAGACTCCTTCTGAAGAATTATCGACATTATACTTAAAGGAAATTGGGAGAGCTTATAATGTTCAATACAGTGCTTCAGGTGATTTCAACTCAGAGGATGATCAAGAGGATGAAGACGACGATGACGATGGCGATAAGCCTATAGTCGTTGAAGAATCTGAATCTGAAGATCTAAATACAGCTACGCCTCGCAGAACATCAGTTACTAATTCCTCATTAGATGATAAATCGAAGACTTCTCCGATTTCAGTCAAACCACCGGCAAAAACTTCAGATAATTTACACCCACAGGTGAAGATTCCTCAAGATGTTAAGAAGAGTGTTCATAAACAGAAGAGAAATAGTGACGCTGGTAGTTCTGCAGACATCAAGAAAGATGATTTGGATTCTCTCAGAAAGAGATTTGAAGCTTTAAAAAGATAAGTGCGGTCTTTAATTGAGTTTAGAAATCGAATACAGCCTGGATTCTGTTAGTCCATAAAAAAATATACCAATATGATAAATTCTTTATTACTAGTTAGAATTCATTAATAATGGAATCTGGAGGAGAGACACGTGACTCTGGTCTGTATCAGCACGTGACTAATTTGTTTTTAAAAAATACGCGTCTCTGATTCAGTCAAAATATAAGAACTATCATTCCACACGGAAACTTATGAAGACAGCCAGCAGTTACTATATGTTAATAAATAATTCAATGCCTTAATATAATCACTGAGAATGATTTCAAATCTTAACAGACGTTGTGATTTATCATTCCATATAAATTAAAGATATGTTCTGTCCTGGGGATTCAGCCCTTTGGGATTTTTAGTGTATATACATGATGATACTATTTGAATCATGATAAACTAAGGAGGTGTTTTAACTTAATCATGGTTTGAATTTCACACGGGTATATAAATCACCATGAGAGATCATAAATGTTGGTATAGATATTAGACTCTAGACTCCTTAGAAGTTAGATGGCTAGTCATCAATACTTTAGTCCTGGGAAATCCATCATCGATATGCTTTATTAACCTTGGACCTTGGTAGTTTGAGTATGAATGTTTCCGATTTAAGGGATAAAGTACCCAAAAAAGGGATAAGTCCCAGATCTGAAATGCAGATGGAGAAGGCGCTAAGCTAAACAAGCAAATAGTAGATTAATTAATATTATTCCTGGGCTGGCTGCCAGGGCTGGCGACTGCTGTTTGACACGTCCTTACTTCAATTTTTGAATTTTGAACTGCATGGTGCATGGTGTGTGTGTTTTTGGAAGTAAATTCATCAGATTCTACGTGTTCTAACTTCTACGGAAAAACGCCTTCCTGATCAGGGTATTTCTCATGTTTTTCTCTCTCGTAATTTCCCGATTTGGGACTTTTTTTTATACTCAGTGTTCAAAATTAGGACGCATGTTGAAATACGCGACACGTTAAAGGATAAGTAATAATTTGTGAAAGATTGCAGACGCGTCAAAATTTACACAGTAGGAAACGCGAAATAAAGATAATCCAAGGAGTTTTGATTTACAGATCGTGAAATTCTATGGACAATGCATCCAAAAAGGGAACAACCTGCATCGGGCCCCATGTAAAGAATTGGTCCTCTTTCAAGTTCACTACTATCTTCTATGAAGTCTGATATTTAGGCGTGCTTGTTGTCAGCTGCCCTGCTTCTTCCAGCTTGAGGACTGGTTTCAAGTTTCAACGCGGCGTTCCAAACAAAAACAAGTAGTTCATCTCTTTCACTCCTGTTCATTATTGTCATACTCAAAGGGCCGGTGGTAGAATCAGTTAAATACTTTACCTTTCCTCATATTTAATAGTATACCACAAGCTATTTCAACATTGATAGTGTTGACCTGTTTCACTGATCAAGACACTTACACCTTTTGCATTATACCCCCACTCTTCTTTTTGGACAACCCTTCATCAACACAAATCACCAATTCCCACCCACTAATACTCTCTGGATACCTCCCCCACTTCCGTCACTTAAGATACAACCATTGAACATGTCTGCCACTAGAAAGAATACAGAGATGGGTCCACCAAAACACATCAAAGCCAGAGAATATCATCCAACATTGCAACTACTTGAACAGTCCGCCAATGAACAATGCATACAGGAATACATCCATGAGATCTACCAGACCATGGCCATGACAGAGACTCAGAACAGCAGTATCAATTGTGCCATGATTGATCTCCAGCCTGAGATCGCTTGGTATATGAGACCAGCCTTGTTGGACTTCCTCATTGATGTCCACAACTCTTTGCGACTACAGCATGAGACTTTGTTTCTTGCCATCTTCATTCTTGACAACTACTGTGCTAAGAGAGTGGTGTTCAAGAAGCATTATCAGCTGGTGGGCTGCACAGCTCTTTGGATAGCGTCCAAGTACGAAGACAAGAAATCAAGAGTTCCGACTTTGAACGAATTGAAGTTGATGTGCCGGGACATCTATGACCAAGATATGTTTGTTCAAATGGAAATGCACATCTTGTCCACCTTGAACTGGAACTTGGCTCATACATCTCTGGAAGATTGCCTACAGATCTGTCTTAAGAGCGCTGCTGGATTCATCCCAGAGACCCCGACCAAGCACAACAACAAACTTATCAACAAACAAGAACAGAACCTCCAGATTGAACGACTCTCTAGATTCTTCATGGAGTTGACATTGTATGAAAGAAACTTCATTCAGTTTCCTAGCTCTCTGATTTCCATCACCTGTCATTTGCTAGCTGCCAACTTGTTGAATTCTACCTCCGCTATCGACTCCTTTGAAGTCAGTGTGTCCAGTTTCTACGAACAGCAGCAACAAGAATTCAACAACCAATTCGGTGAGGATGAGGATGAAGACTTCTTTATCGAAAATGATGAAAACAAATACCCAATGAACAACGTGATTCCACCATTTTTCTCGGGTTGGAACGAAGATGAATCCATTGAGTCTATCTTCAAAATTTTGATGTTGTTGATCATTCAATTGATCAACGTCAAGGACGTGTCACATGTCCTTCCTGCAAAATACCCAGAATTCCAGCCTTTATTACAAAACTTCATCAAGGAGAACAGACTCTTGTTGTCTTACTTGGATGTTAATAGCAACATGTTTAACAATGCAGCCGAGTTCAATGTGACACAGACCCAATCCCAGGCCTGTCACCATCTTATCGGGCTTGTTACTGAGGAATATGAGGACGAGGAGTATGAAGAAGGAGATCATGATCATGATGGTCATGAAGCTCTACAAAGTTATGAGCTGTACGCCAAATACTCAACTTCTGAATTTGCTAAGCCAACATTTGCTCATGGTCAACAACTGCCATTGACCCCACCGTCAGCAAACTCTGCTATGTTCTCTGACAACCAGTCATTCACCTCCTATTCATCCACATCGCCAATTACTCAACAGGTGTTTCAAAATATACAGCCACAACAAGCGAAATCCATCTTTTTCCAACCAAACAACGAACAAATCCCAACTCCAATTGAACCAGTACAAGCGATATTTTCTAAACATTCACAGACCGGCGGCTACCATCACATCAAAAAGGAGGACTATGATCAAGAGATGCCAAACTCTTCACCATTGGCTTCGAGATCTAGAGGAATATCTGGTTAATGGTGATGAATCCCCATCGTGCCTTGTTCCTCTTAGTTATCAGCTATAAATTTAACGACTTTTACGACCTATTTTGTTTTTGTTTTTTTTTTTTGTTTCTTACTTATCTTCCTTATAAATCTCTCTCATAAATACCTTGTATTATAATCCGGGGACTTTGTTGTAGTCTTGAGAGTATCATGTGATGCCTGTCACGTGATGATGAGATAACACCCTTAGACCACGTGATAATTGTACCTTTAATATTGAATGGATATGCGCGCGGCGTGTGCATGGCCGATATTATGGCTCTGGAACTTTAATTATATTAGGGTTCACGAGAAGTGCGAGACTTTAGTATACGAAAATTTTAAGAAATAACCAAATTTTGGGGACTGATGCACAAACCCTGCTCAATCTGCACAATGTACATCAAGCAACATATTAC
>JAKUBK010000275.1:0-20758 GCA_030566875.1 Waltiozyma chaumierensis | reverse complement strand
ATGGAAGGTATGAAGTATGAAGGAGCGGTGTTGAAGATCTATCGGAGAGTAGAGTTAGAATTGGAATTGAAGCAATCATTAATGATTGAAACAAGGAAGTGTTGTAGTAAGGGTTCAGGTAATGCTTTAACAATCGATTTAAAGAAGGTGTGTGTGATAAGGTTTGCAGTAAGACAGAGAACAAACCTTGAAGTAAGACTTGGAATATGTATTGAGATATGGGGGTAGTAAGAATCCAAGGAAGGAAGGGTTGGTGTTAGGCATAATGCAAAGCTTGATGTTAGACTTGAAGGCACGGTTGAACCCAAAACTTTAAGATATGATGCAAGTCCTGATACAACGAGTTAAGGTTAATACTCTTGAAAGTATTGAAGCAAGAATAAAAGGCCTCATCGATCTAAGAGAAAAAGGAATAGTTTAAGGAAGAGAGATTTCAAGGCAGACTTCTGAAGGCATGATTGATATGCAAACGATTGGTTCATTGATCGAGTATTGAAGCCATGATTGAAGGAATGAAGGAAGAAATAGATCGTGAGTTGAAGGGAGAAATAGTTGGAGTGTTGGAGGGAAAATAAGATTGAGTGTTGAACGAAGTTTGGGTTGACTGTTGACCTTTGAACGAAGGGTTGGAGTAGAAGTAACACTTCAAGCAGAACCAGAAGACACACTCATGAAGGTAGCAGTAGAGGTTCAAGGAGGCTATAGATGAGGGAAGAGGTGAACATTGAAGACAGGGACAAAGTCAAGTGATTGGGGGTGAGATTTGAGTGATTAGAAGCACCTGAAACCAGTAGATATTCGTTGGATTTTGAATTGAAAGGTAAATGGTCTCTTGGCCAAGTGGATGACCACCAAATGTTGTCTACAGGGACTTGGGAACGAATCCTGTGTTACAATTATTTAGCACTGAAAGTTCTGTAGTAAAGAGTCAGGAAGTCCAGAGTCCATACTAGGTATTGTACACGTCAATTTTTATTTTTTTCCTTCCTAAAAAGGAAAATTAATTGTACTTTTCGTGTCGCAGAGGTCTCAGGTATCCCTGTGAGCTGCATCCGGTTGCATATTCAAGTCTCCTGGATTGGATCTACATAATTAAGAACCTCCAAATATCTCAAAATCATAGAATTTCCTTAAATTTTATAGATATATAGGGAATTCAGAGGAGATTCTCCCAAGTCCACTCTGAAAGTTTAGAATTCTCTGAGAGCTGAGTTATTCGTCCTCGAAGTTTGGATTTTCGGGTCAAGCAAATTTTGAAAAATTTCCACGAATTTTGACGCTTAGACGCCTATGTGTCATATATTATAAATCTGATTTAACCTATGTTTATTCTTGAGGTTTTTATAGCTAGATGGAAACTGATTTTAAATACCTATTTATAACATGGTAGTCTAACGTGACGTACCGAACCCTAATTAGATTTAATGAGTCACCTTAATTGGTGATCCTACCTGATACTGAATGTTCCGAATTCCAGGGTGTTGAAAGATCCAACATCACAAAATCAATCAAAAACAAAATTAACGACTAATCTGAATGCAGTAGGGTGGAAAAACAGATCAAATTAACTGTGCAATAATTATTTAAGCACCGCTGTAGTTCATAATTGTTTTTGAATGTACTGGTTCTTTCCAGCCTATCAAACCCAAAATGTATCCTTTTCCACCTTTAACCTTTAACTTTACATTGCCAGTCTAATTAATGCTGATATCCACACTCAGTACTTATCTTGGTATAAGGAACCCATATCTTAAAATACTTTCCACAGCGTTAAGCAAATTGCGAGAAACGTCCTTCAAAAGTTAGAAACCTTTCTATCTTCTCAAGATACAACCCACAACATGGCTGAAGGATTGATGGACCCACTGTTTTCTAATTTAGAGATAGTTCTTCTGTTCGAGACTTTGAATCGTCATTTGAGTCACCATAAATTACTGGAATAAATCAGAATATCATCAACTCAAGGGCAATGCATCAAACAATTAATTGTCGTGTTTTGTTTCTTGGTATCCAAAATCTTTTAAATCTGTGCTGGGCCTTTCATTCAATAAAAATAATCCTATAAAGTAATAACAAATCAGAATAGTTCTCTCATAACCAAATCATATCCAAAATACCAACAAATAAAACACAGCCAATTTTAACTTCCAATAACATAAAATAAAACAAACTGAAACACACCTCACCCCTAAAACCTGCCTGAAAATGACAACCAGATGATCGTCAAATACAGCTCTGAATTTCAGTGGAATAACAAAGTGGATGGGAAATATGTAGCAAGAGTCTCAAAGAGCTTTGATACAGTGTTCAGACATGAATTTAGTATCTACCTGGAGATCTGTCTCTGTTGTAGCCTCTGTCACCACCGTCTCTGGATCTGAAGTTGTCTCTGTCACCGTAACCACCACGGCCACCTCTGAAACCACCGTCTCTGTCACCGTAGCCACCTCTACCACCTCTGAAGCCACCTCTGTCACCGAAACCGCCACGGCCACCTCTGAAGCCACCACGGCCACCTCTGAAGCCACCTCTGTCACCGAAACCACCACGGCCACCTCTGAAGCCACCTCTGTCACCGAAACCACCACGGCCACCTCTGAAGCCACCTCTACCACCTCTGGAAGATGGAGCTCTAGAAGCTGGTGGGTTTGGGTC
Organism: Waltiozyma chaumierensis; assembly: GCA_030566875.1. Lineage (NCBI taxonomy): Eukaryota > Fungi > Ascomycota > Saccharomycetes > Phaffomycetales > Wickerhamomycetaceae > Waltiozyma > Waltiozyma chaumierensis. Next base: position 18,103 of record JAKUBK010000275.1, on the reverse strand, counting down.
CTTTTCGAATTTCAAGACAGCACCGTTGAAGTCAACGTTGTTTAATTCTTCAACGGCCTTAGATAATTGTTCTTCGTTGGCAACATCGATGATACCCTTACCTTCGTATTCGTCTCTTAAGACGTTAGCGTAGACGACATCGTAACCCTTTTCAACGACGAAGTCCTTCAACTCGTGCCATTGAGTGTTTGGTGGGATACCTTCAATCAATAATCTGGACTTTGGCTTTGGAATGATGGCGAAAGAGACAGCAATGTTACGGTCACCGACTGGTAAACCATCAGTGGCTTCCTTAGCAGCAGTGGCAACTTCTGGGGTTTGATATTGGATTAAAGCACCACCTCTGGTTTGGATGAATTCAACAATTTCACCATGTGGGGCGAAGATTTCTCTAATTTGTTCTTCTTGGACTGTTAGATATTAGTTAGTAAATGTTCCACAGTAGGGAAATGGTTAGAAGTAGCCCATGAATGTTTCAGATCCCCACCCTTTGAACGAATAAGATCCAAAACGATTTTCTAGTACAGCATTCTTCACGCCAAGGTTGGGAAACATACAGTCTGGAGCGAATGGTCTAGCGAAAAGCTTGACATCGGAGTAGTTTTCTTGTTCTTCAGCCATTGTAAATGTATTTGATTGATGGTCGTTGTAAAATTTCTGTTAAACTATCTGTACTTTGTTGTGGTGGCAAATGGCAAGTTGTATGGGGCTTTTAATTTTGCATAGGATAAAAATCTTCGCAGATGATGTGTGGATGAAATTTGTCAGGGCCACTGGAGTCACGTGCAAAGAGGTTTAGTACTCCAGTCTCCAGGATCCAGCCTGCACTGCAGTCTGCCGCCCCACTGGAGGATCTGGCGGCAATATATTTAATTATTGAGCGGTGCACGCACAGAACATTGAACGCCCACCAAAATAAAACAAAATCTTGATAATTATTAGTACTAATTAATAAATTAACAGGTTGAAAATTAGTAACAAATCACACCAAGATCTTGTTATTTGCACTCCAAGACCACACACACCACACAGATAATGCTAAGACACCTGTCAAACAAGAGAATCTCTTCTGTGAGGTTTGCATCCAGCTACAACCAAGTGAAGTCACTACGTAAATATCCAGTTGGTTCCAATCTTCATGGCTTTGAGATTCAAAGAGTCTTACCAGTTCCGGAATTATCTTTAACGGCCGTGGATTTGCTCCATTTGAGAACCGGTTCCAACCATATCCACATTGACAGAGATGATTCCAACTCTGTTTTCTCCATTGCGTTCAAAACCAATCCACCTGATGCCACTGGTGTCCCACATATTTTGGAACATACTACTTTGTGTGGTTCTTACAAATACCCGGTTATAGATCCTTTCTTCAAGATGTTAAACCGTTCCTTAAGTAACTTCATGAACGCCATGACTGGTCATGATTACACATTCTTCCCATTTGCCACCACTAACGCCAAAGATTACGAAAACTTGAGAAATGTCTACCTAGATTCTGTATTAAACCCATTGTTGAAGAAGGAAGATTTTTACCAAGAAGGCTGGAGATTAGAGAACGAAGACGTCGACAACAAGTCCTCACCATTAACATTCAAAGGTGTTGTCTATAATGAAATGAAAGGCCAGGTCTCGAACTCATCATACTTGTACTGGATCAAGTTCCAAGAAGCAATCTTCCCAAGTTTGAACAACTCTGGCGGTGATCCAACAAAGATCACAAATTTGACCTACGAGGATTTGTTAGATTTCCACCAACATCACTACCATCCATCCAACGCCAAAACTTTCACGTACGGTACTCTTCCATTAGGCGAGACACTGAAGAAGTTAGACGAAGAGTATGTTGCATTTGGTAAGAGAACCATCAAAGAAAGCATCAAAGAACCAATTTCCTTAACTGAATCTAAGACCATCACCGTCGAAGGTCCTATTGATCCAATGGCCCCAGAAGACAGACAGTTAAAGGCTTCTATTACTTGGAAGGCTGGGACTCCTACAGATGTATACGAGTCTTTCTGCTTGAAGATTCTTTCTACTTTATTGACTGACGGCCACTCTTCTCCATTATACAAAACTTTAATTGAATCCGGAATGGGTGATGATTTCACAGTGAACAGTGGGTTTGAATCTCAAACTTCTGCCAATTTCTTCACCGTTGGTTTACAGGGCTTAAAATCTGTTGAAGAATTGGAAGTTAAGGTTACTGATGTGTTGAAGTCCGTTAGTGAAACTGGGTTTGATGATAAGAAGGTCCAAGGGATCTTGCAAATGTTGGAATTAGCAAAGAAAGATCAAAAGGCTAATTTTGGTATGAACATTTTGTACGGGATTTTACCTGGTTGGGTTAACAAGGTCGATGTCTTTGATGCCTTGGCCTTTGAGGAAGTTCTTGAACAATTCAAGATCGACTATGCTAAGGGCGGTTTGTTTGAAAACCTAATCAAGAAGTACTATTTGAACAAACCAGTCTTCAGATTTGTCATGGAACCATCTAAGAACTACGAAGATGAAGTCAAGGCTGAAGAAGATGCCAGATTAATTGCCAAAATTGCCAGCCTAGAAGAAGCCGACAGGGAAGTTATCTTTGAAAGAGGCCAACATTTAGCTAAGATTCAATCAGAAAAGGAGGATGTGCAATCCTTACCAACGTTGAAGATCTCAGATATCCCACGTGCTCAACAGGTCCACTCAACCTCATTGTCTGAGTCATCTGATGCTGAAATCCATAGACGCATTACTGATACCAATGGTGTCACTTATGTCCGTGCTTCCAGAGAAGTCGACTTGCCTTACGAACTGTATCCATACTTATCCTTGTTCACTGATTCTTTGACCAACTTAGGTACCACTTCCAAGCCAATGGAACAGATTGAAGACGAAATCAAACTATACACTGGCGGGTTATCTTCATCAGTCTCAGTCCACTCTTCTCCTTTAGACATGAGTCCATCTTTGAAATTCAACTTTGGTGGTTTATCCTTGGACGCTAACTCTGACCACATTTACCGTATCTGGAACGATCTTCTATTGAACACAGACTTCAACAATCGTGAAAAGCTATCCACTTTGATTAGAATGTTATCAGCTAACAACATTAGTGGTGTTGCTGAAAGTGGTCATCAATATGCTAAGGGATATGCCGCTGCCGGTATTTCTCAGGCCAAATCTATTGAAGAAAAGATTGGAGGTGTCAACCAATTACGTTTCTTGAATAAGCTCTCAGCCTGGTCCCAAGACGAGAAATTGTTCCAAACCCAAATCATTGACAAGTTGAATCTTATCAAGGACCACTTGATCAACTCTAAGAACATGAAGTTCATGGTGACCACTTCTGATTCCCAAATTTCAAGCAATGAAGAAGCCATCTCGAAATTCTTATCCACTCTACCTTCGACTGTTGGCACTGAACAAGCATCTTCTGCTTCAAGATACCCATTATCTCCATCCCTTAAATCCCATATCAAATTGCCTTTCCAAGTTGGTTACTCTTCCACGGTTCTTCCAGGTGTCCCATATACCCACGAAGATGGTCCTAAGTTACAAGTTTTGTCCAACTTATTGACATTCAAACATCTACACAAGGAAGTCAGAGAGAAGGGTGGTGCATATGGTGGTGGTGCTGGCTACTCAGCTCTTGATGGTCTATTGTCTTTCTACTCTTATCGTGATCCAAATGCCTTACAGTCATTAAATACATTTGCTGGTTCTGGTGAATGGGTTAAGAACTTTGAGCTTACAGACAGAGACTTGGAAGAGGCTAAGTTGACCATCTTCCAAGGTATTGATGCTCCTTCCAGTGTCAAGAATGAAGGTGTTGCTCTTTTCAGGGAAGGTTTGACTGCAGAGATGAGACAAGAAAGAAGAGAAAGATTGTTAGATGTTGGTATTTCTGATGTCAAGGACGTTGCTGAAAAGTACTTAATTGGTAAGGAAGGTAGTACTGCTGTTATCGGTGCCATTGAAGGTGAGATTGACGAATCTTGGGAAGTTGTCGATTTGAGTGCACAGCAATAAACAAATATATTATTTCTTGTACATACCATAGTCACATTTAGATTAGATAATTGCTTGTAAATAGACGTCATGATATATCTTTTTCTTTTTCTGGAATTAATTAGGACCTGTTTCCCGAGCGAGATCAGAACGGCCGCGGAGTGATTCAAATCTTCTAAATTGAGTTGTATATCAATAATAATTAATTATATGAATAGCTAGTAAGAGATACGTTTATATATGTAGGTCTGTTAAAAATTACTTTACGACCACACAACACTGACCATACAAATTGCACACAATCTTGACCATTTCATAGGGGGTCGGTCGGCTCTCCGGCCCGCCAGTCGCCTTGACCAAATGCACACACCTGCATTTGGGACTACTACTACAGTCTACTACTTTCCCAGGTCCAGGATGCAAGGACCATGCGCATTGTTTAAAATGTTTAGGTCAAGCATTCAACAGGCGATATTTGACAGCAACAGACATGATAAGGGCTCATCTGTTATTTGTATTTTGCCACCAAAACAGATAAAATTTATGAAAACAAACAACATAGCTGTTTGAATTACTGCAGACCTGTAATAATTTAATACTATCCACATTCTTAAAAGAGTGCTTGCATTGCATGCTACTGATCTGATCAACTCTAGTTTTCACTCAATTAGTCTTTCGTTGTACTGAATTTAAAACAGTACAGCATTCCATTTTAAACAAGTCATCATTGAGAACATACATGAAACCACAACATTTGTCACTCGTTTTGCACCCCTGACTTACAAATCTTCATCAACAACATCAATCAACCAGAAGAACAATTTCTCATCCACTAATAAAACCATCAACTATCATCAAGAGACATCTGAACAGCCTCTGCCAATTTCTCAAGAAACTCCCAAATCACAACATCCTGTCAACCAAGGCGTTCAGTCACCTGTGTCCGAGATTAACCCTAAGGATTTCCTTAGTTTGAAGTTCTCATCCTTGAAGGACTTAGACGATTGGATCTCAAAATACAAAGATACCCCATCTGCGATTGATTGTCTCAGAATACCAAGAGAAGATTTATCAAGATTCACAAGATCGAAATCAACACATCAAAAACTTCTGGTATGTCATGATTTCAAAGGGAATTATTGCGTTGGTGAAGATGAATCACCAGTTGGATATTTCCCACATAGAAAGGGAGAACATTATTTCCTTCAATACCCATCACTTGTTGATATTTTCATTTACTTCTCTCATAACAGAATTTCAGTTCCACCTGTTAGTTGGACGGAGATGTTACATAGACATGGGATTTTATCATTAGGCTGTATTGTATTGGAAGGGAATGAGAAAGAGAAAAGGGAGTTGGATAAGCTTGTAACAAGAGACAAGGATGATGGGAAGTTTATTTATGTGAAGTATTTGGTTTTTCTTGCACAGAAATACTCATTTGATGGATGGTTGATCAATCCAGAAACCAATTTCAAGGACCAGAGTTTAGCAAAAGATCTTGTTCTATTCACAGAGGAGTTGAAATCAGCCCTTCATATGCAGAATAGTCACTCCAAAGTGATCTATTACGATTCGTTTGTGTCCTGCAAGAATAAAGGCATTTATCAGAATGGAGTCACGGAAATGAATTATACACATTTCGATTCAGCTGACTGCTTCTTCACAAACTATTGGTGGGACGAATCTAATTTAAAAACCACAACGGCTAACATTGGGATTGAAGGCGTGAAAAAGAAGCTCTTCACAGGAATAGATGTATGGGGAAGAGGGACTAAGATTGGATCTGGGGGATTTGAAACAGGACTAGCACTGAACATGCTGAGTCATTACGGAGGTAACATAGCTCTTTTTGCACCAGGCTGGACATATGAGAATTTTGGTTCTGATGAATTCATTCCAAATGATCAAATTTTTTGGATTGGTGATGTTTCCGATGATTGTCCAGGTGGTGGGGTCTCCACTAGTGTCCAACACTCTACCACTCCAATGTTTACAAGTTCAGATGGCAGTGTTTTTAAATTCTACACCAACTTCTCACAGGGCGAAGGGTTATGTTATGCGATCAAAGGGAAACCCGTGTTTGATGATAAGTGGGTAAGTATTGGCCTTCAGTTATACACTCCACCTGGTTTGAAAGAAGGAATTCTAGAAGTTGAAAAGTATGATCCATTCAATGGAGGAGTTTCTCTTAAAGTCATACATAGTCCAGAGACTGGTATCTTTGACGAAGATCCCGCTATTCCGCTTTTTCTCTTCAATAGAGAGGTTCTGACAAGCAGCATCAAACTCGGACTCAGTTATAAATACATCACCAAAGAGCTCAAAGAGAACTATTTCCAACTAGAGGTAAAGTACCACATTGAACGGAGGTACAGAACCACACATAAGCTAGGTGAAGGAGTATTGACCCATAAACTACCAGTAGATCAACCATGTTCAAATAGTGCTGCGGATTGGATATCAATTGAAGTGGAGCTTCTGATACCAAGTCTCAAACCAAGGGAACATTTCATAATCTCAGGAGTACAATTACGTTACATTGATCAAAGAAACATAGAATCAAATAAGCTGCTTGGAAATTCATGGGTAATGATCCCTAAGTTTAACAAGCGAGATTCGAATGTCGATCAGAAAGTAATTTTGCTAGGTGAGCTTTCAATTTGTACTTCAACTTCTAATACGCATCCAATCATAGCAGTGAAGAAGAAAGAACTTTCAACCGATCAAATATTGGTTTCGTGGAAAGATGATTATGAAAACGTTTTGCATTGGTTTGTTTATTGTAATGGGAAATTTCTACTGGTATCAAATCTCCCATATTGTGTTTTGAAGAAACTGGATAGACTTAGGATTGATATTTTTACAAGGGATGGGAAAGTTGTCAAAGGCCACGATTTGTTTGTTTGAACCTCATGTCTTTTAATTATATATGTATGTACTAGATAATTTAATTATTAATTTCATTCAAGAAGTTGTCCTCTTTTTCGATCATTTCCTTTATTGGTGTCTGGATGTGTTTACCAGGTGACACGTGATACGCTTAATGAATTAATTGATTAGCCGTGGAGAAATTGTTGATATTTGTTGACTTTCACAGGACGTTACAGTCAATTCTAAATTTTAGGATCCCATATCTATTCTCAATCAACTACAATCCCGAAAAGAGCACATAGACCTTGGTTACACAATGGATGAACAAATCATAAGATCAACAGATAATGATGCACTGTCATGTCGATACTCCTTAGCGTCCAAATCTTACATCACTGATCCCTATCTTCCATACATAATCAATGGATTCCAGAAATTCCTGAAATATGATAATAAGGCTCCAAGAAGAGTGATTTCAGGTCTAACCAAACCAAAGCTTCCTATTATAAATAGAGGAAGTTACATCAGGGTAAGAAGTCTTGATATGATCATTGAAAGATTTATAAATAGCTTCAAGGGCTCTTCATCAAATGGTATCAGAATATTGAATCTAGGTGCAGGTAGTGACACAAGATCTTTTCAAATCCTCTCTACTCACCGAGAGAAAGTCGAAGTGATCGAAGTTGATTTCCCAGACTCCGTCAAATTCAAAAAGGCCACTATATTGGATAATCAAACATTATGTGACGTTATTGGAATCAAGCAAGGATCTAAGGAACAAGATCCAGAAAAGTTTTATCATAGTTTGGATGATAAGGAACTTGTTAGTGGGAACTATCGTCTTGTTCCTTTGGACTTGAGAGAAACTGAGAAAGTTACTGATTTCTTGATATCACTTTCGGAGAAACCAACTCTTATTATCTCAGAATGTATGCTTTGTTATTTGGATACCAACGAAGCAGACAAGCTTCTAAATCAACTTCATGATAATATCAAACACGGAGTTCTTGCTATTTATGATCCTTTGGGGGGAGAGGGGAGCTTCGGTCATGTTATGATTGACAATTTGAGAATGAGAAATCTTCCTCTAAGTACTCTTCTCGAGTTCAACACTTTGACCAAATATAAGACTAGATTACAAAAAATCAGATTTGATTCTGTGGAAATTGATCATATGTACAACATCCTGAATAATTGGGTAGGTCATGATGAGATCAGGAGAATCTCACGATTAGAGTTTCTTGATGAGATTGAAGAGTTGAAATTGTTACTAGAGCATTATTGTCTGTCTTTGAGCACCTGGGGTATCAAATTTACCAGTGATTTAAAGTTCTCATAAGCTTCACACCCCTCAAAGAATATTATCATCTTTCGAATTATCATTTATTAGGTTTTTTCCTTTCTGTAGGCAATGTAACCAAGCCAAAGTTCTAAGCATTGAAGCACGATCTCTGTATTGCTGATAGATGGGTTAGCCTCGAACGTCTTTTCCAATTTAACACTCTTGGACTGAAAATAATCTGTTAGACTTAGAGGTGCGTTCTCTTTAAAAGGAGTGGATCAATCCAATTATAGAGATCTTTACTAGCTACTCTTTATTAGAGCTACTGAATGTTCTGTTTCCTTGATTATGGCGTTGTTTAAGGTGATAAATGGTTTTGTCATTCACTCCTTTTTTTTCTCTCTCTTTTTTTTTTGCTTTTGACAGGGCCAAGAATAGTAAAATCCTCAAATACTTCAAAAAGCCACTTATATCTGACCAAACCTTCTTACACTTTGGTGCATAGATCTAATAACAATGCAACCCTAATTATTTACAGAAGATATTCTAGTCGACATTGGGAGTGGAGGAGGAGGAGGAGGAATAGTAGAGGGTTTATCATGACATGGATTGGGAGTATAACTGAACTGGTTCATAAGTAAAGTGTCTTTATGTACAGCATAGGAGTTTTGTTTTGATGCTGTACCATTGTTTTCTATGTTCTGTACCATGTCATCTTCTGTAGTTTCTGAAACCTCTGTATCACTATCTTCGATAGTCATGACTTCTGGAGTGCCTGTTTCTTTGGGCATTGATATCCCTTTTTGAAGATATTGAGTTCGAGTAGGACTTCTTCTTATCATTGTTATCTGGAGACAATCTTGAATTTGGTCTTTAATGGCTAAGGTAGTTGTTGGTAAATTATAATTCAGACCAATGATTACTTAAACGGGAGCGATGTTTCTAAGGACTATGTAGAATTAATTTCTAGAAGAAGATAGTGATCACTAATTATTCAGTCCTAGTATGAGCAGAAGGCTTTATAATCGATGTACAAGTAATATTCACATGTAATTAATATTACATATGGATTGCAAAACGATTCCCAGCCAGAAATAATAATTTGGCTTTCAGATAGATCCTGAATGTAGTTATTCATGCCCAAACTTACCTAGTTTGCGTCTAAGTCTAAGAAATTTCATGCTAAATTATTATACAATATAATGAATAAGTGTGTAATCTCTACTGAACGCAGAATATCACCGGGAACATATAATCAACTTTAAATTACAACTTAATTTGCTTTGTGATCCAAATGTATCTCCCCAAAATCAAGATCAAAAGAGCACTAATGAAATAACTACCCGTCATAACTTGAAACAATAAATCCATACAGGAGCCAGTTGTATAATTAGAGGTACACTGAGATTGATAAACTTCTGCAAATATAAAGTTGAAGGAAGAACCACCAATGGCAGGAGCAATCATGAAACTACCCCATGTAGATCCAAACAACTCACTTCCCCAAATAGAAAGAACAATAGTAGGAAGAAGTGTAAATAAAGCACCATATGTGAACCCAGCTGATATGGAGACTAAGTAAAAGTGGGTAGAAATGAAGGATTCGGCAAATAATAATACTTGTGTTAAACATCCAATAAGAATAATGATGAACAGGAGAGAAATTCTGGAAAAGTTAAATTTAGCCAGTAGGAAATCTGATAGAGCACCAGTTGTTAGTCTTGCGAATGTGGAAAAGACTGAGTGTAATGAGACCTGGTTGGGTATTGATGATTTGTGGTTGAATTTGGTAACAATGGAACCCATGTTTGTTATATACATTTCCATTGGACCAATAGTGAATAGAATGATGAAGAGAAGAATGTATGCAGAGAAATCTTTTATGAATTTCATATAGTTTTCCTGATGCTTGACAGTCAGTTCGTTCTCTAGAAGTGGGAATTCTTCCTCACTTCTTAACAAAACATCCTTCTCAATAGTAACCACTGTTGCACTGACCCAATTGAAAAGACCAATAACAAGATACAAGCAGCTGAAAAAGCGGAAGGTCTTGTATAAGTCTAGTTGATTGTTCTGCAAATCTTGTAAGAAGTTCATGTTAAGGATCTGAGATCCAATCAAGGAACTTAAACCATAACATGTGACAGGAACACTAACAGTGAGACCCTTGTATTCAGGGAACAATTTAGCACAAGTCAACAAATTGGTGAAGTACATGGCTGAGGTAGCCATACCAATACAACCAAATGCAAAGGCCAACACCAGATAGTTCCATTGTTGAGAGGGATCCAAACTTTGATGTTGAATGTACAAAGATGCAATATAGTAACTAGGAGAGAAAGAAATCAATCCCAGAATAGCCAAAATGACTGGACCATGGGAATCTGCTAAGTATCCAAGTACAGGTAAAGGCAGATACATCCCTAAGGAGACAGCACTACCGATGACATTGATCTGGATTTGTGAAAGGTATTGTGATAAAACAGGAGTGAAAAGAGGAAATAAAAGAACCGACCCTGCTGATAGACATGAAAGTAATGAAATGACGAATGCTGATTTCTTTAAAAGGGTCCTTGGATATCTATTAAGATGAGTCCTTATGTCTTTGGTGAGGGCGTGCTCTAGTGACGACAGAGACATGATGAAGATGGAAAGGAATATATGCAGATAGCGTTGAGAACTGAGAGAGAGATAGCTTTTTGACCTATCACTTGATGAAAAAGAGAATATGTTCTGATAATGTGTGGTTTTTAAATGCTGATTTCTCCTTGGGATCGTATGAGTTTAAGTTTCTTGTCTGTTAAGGTGATATGACTCCAAGTCTCAACCATCCGACCAGATCTTCCATGCAGCACGTCTCGAATCTGATCCATCGAAGCCTTTTTCCTGTTGGAGATGTTCCGAGGGTGAAATCAAACGTGACCCAGATTAAATCGGATCTTGAGCAACCCTATGCAGTCTCGACGAACTAAATATTGTTTCGTGTCATCTTTGAGATTTTGAGACCCGCGCTAGTTTGGAATTTTGCAGGAAATTGGAACAAAGCTGATGATTTTCCAAACAGAACACCTGTACACTTATATCAACACCCAACGTCAATTCTCCAGACTGGTTTTAACAAACATCTCAGAAAAACCTCCAATCACACCTCCAAACACACACCACTAAAACATATATACACAATGAGTAGTTTCCGTGTTTTAGACCTAGTCAAGCCGTTCACTGGCTTCCTTCCAGAGGTCAATGCTCCAGAAAGAAAAGTCGCTTTTAACCAGAAGTTGATGTGGACTGGTGTCACCTTATTGATTTTCCTAGTCATGAGTGAAATCCCATTATATGGTATTGGTTCCTCTGATTCCTCTGACCCACTTTTCTGGCTACGTATGATGTTGGCCTCCAACCGTGGTACTCTAATGGAATTGGGTATCTCTCCAATTGTTTCTGCTGGTATGGTTTTCCAATTGTTACAAGGTACACAGCTTATTGAAGTCAACATGGAATCCAAGTCCGACAGAGAAGCTTACCAAACTGCCCAAAAGTTATTCGCCATTTTGTTATCCATTGGCCAAGCCACTGTCTATGTTTTAACTGGTATTTATGGTAGACCAAGTGACTTAGGTTTAGGTGTCTGTTTATTATTGATCTTACAGTTAGTCTTTGCTGGTATCATTGTTATCCTTTTGGATGAATTGTTACAAAAGGGTTACGGTTTAGGTTCCGGTATCTCCTTATTCATGGCCACCAACATTTGTGAACAGATCTTCTGGAAGGCCTTTGCCCCAACCACTGTTAACAATGGCCGTGGTGAAGAATTCGAAGGTGCCATCGTTGCCTTCTTCCATTTAGTTGCCACTAAAAAGGACAAGAGAAGAGCTTTGATTGAAGCTTTCTACAGACAAAACTTACCAAACTTGTTCCAATTATTAGCCACCTTTGCTGTCTTCTTCTTAGTTGTCTACTTACAAGGGTTCCGTTACGAAATCCCAGTCAGATCTACCAGACAACGTGGTCCATACGGTTTATATCCAATCAAGTTGTTCTACACCTCGAACACTCCAATCATGTTACAATCTGCCTTGACTTCCAACTACTTCATCATCTCCCAAATGTTATTCCAAAGATTCCCATCCAACCCAATCATCAGATTATTAGGTGTTTGGGATGCCAGACCAGGTACGTATCAATTATTTGCTATCAACGGTTTAGCTTACTACGTTCAACCACCGTTATCCCTCACCGAAGCTTTATTGGACCCAATTAAGACTGTCATTTACGTGGCTTTCGTCTTGTCCATCTGTGCCTTATTCTCCAAGACATGGATTGAAATCTCTGGTACTTCTCCACGTGATGTTGCTAAGCAATTCAAGGACCAAGGTTTAGTCATTGCCAACCAAAGAGAGTCTTCTGTTTACAAAGAGTTGAAGAGAATCATCCCAACTGCTGCCGCTTTCGGTGGTGCCTCCATTGGTGCTTTATCTGTTGGCTGTGACTTACTTGGTACTTTAGGTTCCGGTACTTCCATCTTATTGGCCGTCACAACCATTTACTCTTATTACGAACTTGCTGCTAAGGAAGGTGGTTTCGCCAAGAACGTCGTTTCTGGTTTCTCTGACTCTTTGTAAGAAAAACTATGGCGATCAGCCAGACGTTGTACCTCGAATCAGAATCAAATCAATTCGACATACTCATTATCTGTATCATATCAATCATATTCTTTATATCTAGTTTGAAGTGGGAAGAGGTTCCTTTTTCACCTAACTGTGTATCGAATTCTCAGAAATTCATATTAAACCTGACTAATAAACAAAGTACTACATTAAATAAATATATTACTGTAGAGGACCTGTCATCAGTAAGTACAAAAGATAAAATGGTTATTATGTGTGGATATACGTCAAATCAAATATTTAGTTTCGCAATTTATCCGAAGGGAAAATGTCATTCAAAACTGGTCCCTCGCCCTTAACCATAACTAAGGTAAGACACCAAATACAAGGATATTCTGAATAAATCCATTAACTCTCTACACTAAGATAATCCCATGCCCGTATGTATTCTGACTGATATTGCTTAGAACATTTCCATAAGCGTTAAACTAACATATGATGATGCTACAAATAGCCAAAAAAGAAGACTTCAACAATTACATCAAGAACAGTACTCAGCTTCACCAATCCAACCCCCATACCATCACAATATGAAGATGTAATACTAGAGAAATACACCAAATATTCACTAGAGAAGGACATGACTATTTCAGACCTCCCTTCATTCTGGGCAGATTTACGTATACCTGATATATTCACGAATGGGAATACAACATTGAGAGATATCGCCATAGAAGGTACAGATGTTGTTGATATTGAGAAACTTCTACGGTACTCTTACCAGTTGATGAAGATGCGTGATAACAGAGCTTTGATCATTGATACATGGAACATGTTACGTGAAGAAGTCAATGAACATAATGGTAGAGGAAGAGTTGGGGAGGCTCTCAATTTGGTTGATTTGTGTAAGATTGATCAGGGTTTGAAATTGGATCTAGGTGATTCGTTAATCAGAGATATGATCAATATAGGCGATGGTTCCTTTGGATGGATACGATCAGATAATAAAGTTGATTTGAGGGTTTGGGAAATTGGTTACATTTTAGGAAAGCTTGGAGAGTTTGAATAAACTTGCGCGCAATATACAGGTCACAGAAAATAGATTAATCATTAATATTCTTATATAGTTCTTAGCTATCAATGTTTTCCTAGACATTTATTATAATCACAATCATGATATTGAAACAAGTGGAACCAATCAAATCTTTCCCTACAAATAGTACTACTACATGAATTCTAGTAGTTAATAGGGTTTTGGCGTACCAGATTTGCGCAAAACTTCCGAAAGAGGTAATGGTAAACACCAGATTACGTCATAATTGGCGAAATAAAAATTAAAAAAAGCTGAAGCGTGTGTATTACATAATCGATAATTTTTCGATTTTCTTCATATTTTCGCGCCGCCAGTTTGAACAACGCAACAAATAATTGTTTATGGTTTTGAGATTTGGATCAATTGGAAACCTAAAGGATACCGAAGTAACTACAATTCTATTAAGTTTTTGAACCAAGGAAGCGTCTAATTTTTATCAATCCAGTTTTATTTAATATTTCTGATTCCACAGATACTTTTCATATCCTTCTTTCCATACGCATATCTCAGTTGTAGTCATGAAGTTCTCTACCAACTGGATCCTATTCCTTACCACCTTACTCAGTACAGCCTTTTCTCTTCACATTCAAGTCGATGCCACCGATGAATCAAAGCCACCGGTCTGTATACGTGATTTCGTCAGTGAAGGTCAATTAGTCGTTGTCAATATCCACTCTTCAGGTCGTTCTGGTGATGGCCAATTGTTGAATTTCTACATCCGTGATTCTGTTGGTAATGAATACCGTAAGAAGAAGGATTTCGCTGGTGATGTTAGAGTTGCTTTCACTGCTCATTCTTCAGCTGCTTTCGATGTCTGTTTCGTCAATGTTTTACAAAGAAGAGGCCAAAAGTTATCCAGAGATATCGAAATTGAAATTGAAGCTGGTTCTGCTGCTAGAGATTGGAATGCTATTCAAGCTGCTGAAAAATTGAAGCCAGTTGAAGTTGAATTGAGAAAGATCGAAGAATTATCCGATGAAATTGTCAACGAATTGGAATATCTAAAGGCCAGAGAAGAAAGACTAAGAAACACCAACGAATCTACCAACAGAAGAGTTAGAAACTTCTCCTTAGTGATCATCTTCTCTTTGATTATCTTGGGTGTTTGGCAAGTTGCTCACTTGAGAAGTTTCTTCAGATCTAAGCATATTCTCTAATTGAGCTACCCTTTGTTAGTTATACCTAATTAGAATGTACATTATGTAACTTACAAAGTTTGTTTTGCCAGGCTTCAGCTGTTGGGGTTTCACTGATTTTGTATTTGTAGCGAATCTACAAATGGATGTAAAGGTTTATTTCTTAAACTATGTAAGATCTTGAAATATAAAAATAATAAAATTAATTCATTTTCATTCCCCTGAATCCCCTGTTTCCTTCAATCAGGCCATAAGTGGGTTGTCTGAACTTGAAAGATGGGATATACGTTTTGTTCTTAGAATCAACTCCATACCTTACAACATTAGGATCCTTAGATGTGAGAGTGGAACTGGATAGATTTGAAGGGGGAAATAAAATCTGTTCATTAGAATCAGAAGATGGAGAAGGCGACTTCTCACAGGATAGAAAAGGCTGAGCTGGGACCTTTGGGCAATGATCTTATCAAGTTTTATTGGTATTTTCTGGAACTCAATATTGGTTTGGGCCCTGTAGGAAGATTAATAGTCGATTTAGGTGGATATGATTCAACTTTGATTTTAAGTTAGGACAATCAGTGAGCTTGTAAGACTTTTAGTGCTTCGATAAGAGTTAAGACCAGATGGTAATTCTGTTGGAGGTTTGTGAGCTGTAGCCGTGGTGGTTATAGACAATCTTGGACCTTTTGGAAAGTTAGGGGTAATTGAAATTGGATATGATATTGGAAAGATATTTGGAGGATTATCTACCTCAATGGTGTCTGATTGGGTACTCTGAAATATTAAGATCAATTTTATTAGTTTGAACGCACGAAGCATCGTTCTTTGATTCCAACGATTCTAATTCTTTATAGGTTTGCTTCTTGTAATTAACCGTTGATATTACATCTTCCACATCTCTTTCATCTGATGAAATATCATCAATTTGAACTAGACCCAGTCTATCAAGATGAGGTATTGATGGATTTCAACGTGCAGTTTCTTCTCAAAGTCTATGATGCATCCTACCTGAAGAAACTCGTCAAGTGATCTCTTGTTCTCTTTGTTTTACAGCCAATTCACGTGATCCGGGTCCTTCTAGAGAGAAATTTAGTTGATTCAGTGCTTGCCGATGAGTTTCTACAATCTTGGAGTACAAGTTTCTTCGTATTGATCTAATTCATTTTCTTAAAGATCTACTCACAATGAAACTGACCATTGAATAATCAAACTGGCTATCTAAACATCAAACCATCTCTCTCACCTTGTAAAGCCCATTGATGAGAAGGCGGATTGTTTTCCAAAAGGTACAATCTCCAAGCCTCTCTGATATGATCAGGTAATAGTGGACCATTTTCATTAACATTGAGTAGATTCATCTTCTTCAATTCCTTATTAATCTCATTGATCTTTTCCTGAATCTTCATAGACTCTGAAGGGTCTTTGCAGATTTCAAGATCATTCAATCGTACTTTTAACAATTCGTTCAACTCCTTCTTTTCTCTAAGTTTAATCAAATAAGCCGCCTTATCGTATCTTTTCTTAATATCAACAGCCTTCTCTATGATTTCACCAACAAAAATCTTTGATATACCGCTTATGGCAATAGCGACATTAAGTGAAACACTCTGGTTAACTGTGGCATTGACAATCTTCTTCATAGTGTTTCTGTTGATAGTTGCTCTTCTATAGGTGGAATATCTGGCCATCTGGTCTTCATCCAAGTTTTCAATTAATAAACGTAGTTTTTCATCATTGTCCAATTCTTCCATTGGCGGCTCTCCATCATCGTTGCTATCGTCATTGATGTCCACTCTGTTTGGATTGATATCCTGAAGGAATTTCTTACGAACAAATTCTTCTTCATTGTCAATTATGCGTTGATATTTCTCACAAAGATCGTCGTATTCTTCATCATCGTCATCTTCATCATCTTCAAATTCTAAGTCATCCATTGGGACGTCTGAAAGATCCAGATCTGAATCTCCATCTACTGCCTCGTCTGTTGTCATGTTAAGGTTTGGAAATGGTGGTGCTGCCGTCATTGTTGTTTGAGGGATATTATTGCCGATACGTATACTAAAATTATTGTTTGCCTGCATATTTTCCTTTGATAAATAGTCTTTCTTCTTATTTGGTTTCGAGTTTACCCCCCTGAAATATTGATCTATATGGTTTAAAAGCGACAAACGATTATGAAAAAGAGCATTTATTATGTATATTGTACCTTCAAAATATTATCGCTCGCGTTCTACAAATCTAATATGCGAGGGTCTTTTTTTTTCAATAAACGTTTCAATTGAAATATATAAAACTAATAACACATGAATCTAAATTAACTGATAACTTCTATAAAGACCACCAAACTTCCAATTCAACGTTTCCAAATATTTCATCATTTCAAACTTCTTAACTTGAGATTTTCAAATTTAAGTTGTTGCCAACCTTAACATTCATATAAGAGCAATCAATGGATTTCAATTATCTATTGAATGTTCACCTGCAATCTCAAAGAAGTAAGAAACCTTCCATATTCTTTTATGCCGTTAAATATCAATCTGATTTCAAAATTATCAGCTGTTCTTCTTTTTTTTTTATCAATAATATAATTTCATTCATTCAAATAATAATTAAAAGATCACCTCTTCTTCAATCAACCATGAGAATCTTATCATAAGCAGTAAATCATCTATCTTCAAGTCTTAAACTTCAACCACTTTCGATTCAGTTTCCTTCTCGTCAAAAACATAGTTTAGTAACAACTGGGTCATATCTTTATGTTGATATTTCATGAACAATTGCCTCTGATTGCTTAGTGTTGGACAATTATGAAACCACTAACACCCCTGTAAGAACAAGACCATTAGAACCCTCATTAATTCATATTGATTCCACCCGAATTATTAGCTTATACCGTGTTCTTATTTGAATAAACCTTAATCAAATAACTTGTGAAGAAACTCTCAAACTGACGAAACAGTTTACTCTCTAGTTTCTCTGTCTAGGAATGGCGATACATCCGGATACCCAGTCCTCATATCCTTCTAATTCCTTTCATCATTTCTCTGTAGTAGCTCTTCATCTGGTAATGTGTATGAAGTACATCCTTCAATCCTTCCACCCCAAAATCCGACCACAGCTT
>JAKUBK010000274.1:0-20997 GCA_030566875.1 Waltiozyma chaumierensis | reverse complement strand
GATGATACGGATCATGGTCTTGGCGACAAAGGCGACCATTTCAGGGTGGAAGTTGATGTCAAGTGCAATTCTGAAGGTGCTTTTGTAGACGTTAATTACAACTGCATAACCGTTTAATCTCTTCTCTTATCAATTTTTTAATGTATTTAAGACCTCTTAATCTATTTCTTCTTAATATCCTAACTGAACGGTGTATGATTTTGTAACTGTCTGTAATAGACCTATAATTCTAACGTGTATTTAAATCTCCCTAAACTTCTCGTACTCGGTTCCCTTTTTCCACCCTATAACACATCTAACCTTCCTTACGGAATCGAAGTAACACTTTGTGTCCCAAACATTAAAATCCAAAAGGTTCTGCGTATACTTGACCTGTTCGATGTAACCAAGTTCCAACACAAACGCTTTGCAATCAGAGGGTATGATGACATTGTCGACCAATGCCTTGTAGAACTCCAGATCACCAACTAAGGCCAATTTTGGTTCATATTTTCTTACAGATGAATCAACTTCATGAGAAATATAATCTTTGAATGGGATATAAGGTGGATTTGAGATCACTATATCAAACTTGTAATCTCCTAAGATTTCTTTGTTGAAAACATCTCCAAGTTCAAACTTGACATTATCAATTCCGTTCTCATTGGCGTTAAATCTGCTTAAATCTATGGCTTTCTCACTTATATCAAAACCCTTAACATTTAAGTGACTCAACTCAGAACCAATAAGTAATGGTATACAACCAGTGCCTGTACATACATCAACAACAGTCTTAACACTTGAAATCTTTCGTATAAGATCAATAATCTTTACTGTGTATTCCTCCGTTTCCCATCTGGGAATAAGCACCTGAGGCTTACATCTTATATCGATGCTTCCAAATGGTTGAGATCCAAGGATGTATTGCAATAGCACTTTGCGGGATCTGGCTTGACATGCTTTGAGCCAATCTTTAGAGGGTAATTCTGTTTGAATCCATCGAAGTTCATTGGACGTTTGTTCTAGGGTTCTGCATGTTTGGAGGAGAAGTCTGGATAGTTGGCTGTACGGTTTGGGAAGTTGATGATATAATACAGGTGGTAGTCGGGGCATTTGACACTTATTAAATATTGTAATTATCGTAGAAAGTTAAGCTCTTGAGTGAAAAAGGAGAAACTGAAATATTTAATTGACTACCTCACCCAAAACACCCACACACCAAATGAAATATTGGTCCAACATCATTTGGTGTAAAACGTATTTTGTATGGAAAAGCTATGTTAAAAAAATTTGAGAATACAAAATTAAAAGGTGATGTTGAAGTTACTGATTATAGTAAAAAATACTAAAGTGTTACGTATACATGGATTTTAACTGTAAGAAAGCAAAGCTTTATCAACTTAGTTTTCCTTGGTTGGGATAACAGAGTCATCTGGCTTCAAGGTTGGGAATAATAAGACTTCTCTGATAGTGTTGGAGTCGGTCAAGAACATGGCCAATCTATCAATACCACAACCCCAACCACCAGTTGGAGGTAAACCGTATTCCAAAGCGTTACAGAAGACTTCGTCAACCATTTGAGCTTCGTCGTCACCTTGGTCCTTTTGTCTAGCTTGTTCTTCGAATCTTTGTCTTTGGTCAAATGGATCGTTCAACTCGGTGTAAGCGTTACAAATTTCCTTGGTGGCAACGAACACTTCGAAACGTTCACATAAACCTGGAAGTTCACGATCGTACTTGGCCAAAGGAGACATCATTTGTGGGTGACCGAAGATGAAGGTTGGGTTGATACACATGTCTTCCAATTCACCAACCAACTTGTCCAACATACGGGCGTTGGTTAATGGTGGGGCACAGTCCAACTTGTGCTTGATCAAGATGGACTTCAAGAACTCACCAGTTTCAGCGGTGTGCAATTGGTCACCTGGTGGGAACTTGACGTCGAAGACCTTTTCTAATTCTTCAATCATGTTGATTCTCTTCCATGGTCTGGCGAAGTTCAAGGTCAATTCCTTACCTTCTGGGCCTTCTGGGTGGTACTTAACTTCGTAAGAACCGGTGATTTCCTTGACCATCTCGGAGAATAACAATTCGGTCATGTCCATCAAGTCGTAAACATCGGCGTAAGCTTGGTAGAACTCACAGGTGGTGAATTCTGGGTTGTGGGTCATGTCGATACCTTCGTTTCTGAATTGACGACCGATTTCGTAGACACGGTCCATACCACCGACAACTAATTCCTTTAAGAACAATTCTGGAGCAATACGCATGTACATGTCAAGATCCAAATCGTTGTGGTGGGTGATGAATGGCTTAGCAGTGGCACCACCGGCAATGACGTTCATCATTGGGGTTTCGACTTCAATGAACTCTCTGTTGTCCAAGAACTTTCTGATGTAGGTGATGATCTTGGATCTGGTGATGAACTTGTTTCTGGTAGCGTTGTTGACGATCAAGTCCAAGTATCTCTTTCTGTATCTGGCTTCTTGGTCCTTGAAACCGAAATGTTCGGTTGGCAACATGTGCAAACATGGAGTCAATAACTGAACCTTGGTGGCAAAGATGGACAATTCACCTTCACCACCCTTGGCTGGTTGGGTTCTGCCTGGGTAACCAACAACACCGATGATGTCACCTCTCTTTAACAATTCGTGGGCTTCTTCAAAGTTGTCAGCGGAATCTTGAGCTTGGGCTAAGATTTGGATTTGGACACCATCACCTCTCAAGACGTAGAACTTCAAATTCTTACCGGATTCTCTCTTGGTGACGACTCTACCAGCGACAGAAACAGTGATTTCTGGTAAAGTTTGACCTCTGGTCAAGTGGCCGTATTCGGCTTGGAAGGCCTTGATGGAAGTAGAAACGTTGAACTTGTGTGGGTATGGGTTTGGAGTCTTGGTAGTTCTTAATTCGTTGATTTGTCTGGATCTCATTTCAAAGTATTGAGATGGAGATAAATCTTGTAAGACATCCTTCTTCTTGGAAGCTGGAGCAGATGGAGCACCGCTGGCAGCCTTTTCTTGTTGCTTCTTTAACTTTTCAGCATCTCTTTGACGTTGCTTTTGTCTCTTCTTTAATTCAGACTTGGACACCTTTTCACCGGTAACCTCGTCCAAGTGTAAGTTTTGGACAGCTTCGGTAGCTTGCTTGATTTCTTCAGACATTGTTGATAGGCAATGGTTTGGGAACGGAGGAATTAAAAACTAATTACATGTGTCAGTTTGGGTTAGTTTGATGACACTTTTGGCCATTTTTTGTTAAATTTTTTTTTTGCCAACCCAGTTGCAAAGCTGAATCATACATCTTTCAACCCCGGATATAAGCTTTCCAATCACGTGCAGAGGCCTATTTTTTGCGATCGGAATTCGAAACTTTTTTTTACGTTCATCTTGCAAAACAATGAAAGAGCTTGACGATCAGAAGAAATAGAGAAGTGTTCTTTGTTCCTGTTTTCTACTGCACCATATATTCCAAACATGTCTGAATCTAGATCGTATGTATTATCAGCTTATCGCCAATTAGTTTATTCTGCTTTTGAATGAGTGTCATTTTACTAACAATCGTCTCCTTTTAAATCAGAAGAGGTGAATACACCGTTCCAACTATCAAGTCTGTTCAACTTGAAACCTCAGTTGCTTTGAAGATTGTTCAACAATCTCAAGAAGCTGTTCACGGTGGTGTCAGTGGTCCATTATTTGGTACTGATGTCCATGGTGATGTCTTGAAAATCACTCATTCTTACAAATATCCAGTTTACCAAAGTGGTCAATACCCTTTAAAAAGCAAACACAACCAAAATTTCCTTGATTCATTAGTTGAAAACTTAAAGGATGCTGAAGTCTCTGCTCAGAAGTTCGGTTGGTTCCAAACCACTGAAAACGGTAGATTCATCACAGAAAGTATTCTTTCCGAATTAGCCTGGAGCCAAATCAAGTCCTCTCCAAACTCCATCATAATCCTTCATGACCCATCCAAGGCTACTTATGGTGTCTTATCCTTAAGAGCTTTCAGATTAACTAAGGAATTCATAGATGCACATATTGCCAACAAGTTTACTGTTGATGCCTTAAACAACAGAAACTTATCTTTCAACAACATGTTTGAAGAAATCCCAGTCTCTATCCACAACAACCATTTGATCTCTTTATACTTAGCCAACGCTGGTGCCAACGCTTTCGAAACTTCTCAGTCTTTGGAATCTACAAACGCGAAGAACACTGCCAATGTTGAAAACATTGAAAGTTTGTTGGAATCTACTGAAAGATTGCAATCTTTTTTCTATCAATTAGGTAGAAAGAAACCAAACCAAACTGCCCAATCTACCACTGGTATCCCAGCCGATGCTAACTTGTATGAATTGTTACCTTTGTCTCAAAGAATTAACTTTGTCTCTCAAGACATTGAACAAACCGTCTTGTCCCAATTCTTTGTCGACTCTGCCATCAGACCATAAACAGCTCGAATCCTGGTTATATATCAGGAGTTGATTTTCTGTATTTTATATATTAGATTTCTGTAATGTAAATCGTGTTATTTTTAATACCAAAAAGGCCATATAAGTCCTTGTATGTTGTGACAGTGTAATTCTTGTAATACTGTTTTAAGAGTAACTCGTTGAAAGATATCTTAAGAGCATAATAAAGTAACTAAACATCCTTAAAAAATATTCATAAGCGCCTAGGTATAGATTCGCCACTTGAGATCAAGACAACTCCGCTTATTACGCGCTGCCGCCCCTTCCTGAATCACCCGCCAAACTCCCATATATATTTAACCGGAAAAAAACTCTGGCAGTGGCGGCAGGTAGACGTCACCAGCAGCTTTGAGAAAAACCTTAAATTTTATAGAACAAAATTAACAAACTCGTCTCACATCTAATCTTCTGAATCGAATTTGAGTGAACTGAACAATACTTAACTAATAAAACTTTAACTCGTACCTTTCATCCTTTCAATATTCAAACAAGACATCCATCAATAGCATATGTACAATGGGTAGACCAAGAGTATGTGCGGAAGTTATTCATCAATCCTGAGATCTGTGAAGGTATATAACCGCCTTCAAGATCTCTGGACTCTTTGGATTATGACAACAAAAGACTAACAACAGAACTTACAAAAAGCTAATTATTCTAGTAAGACATGGTGAGAGTGAAGGTAACTGTGATAAATCTGTCAACAGATATATTCCAAACCATAAAGTTCCCTTAACAGCTCTTGGACATTCACAAGCTCAAAACGCTGGGATTCAATTAAGAGAACTTCTCAAAGAAGACGATTCTGTTCTATTTTATACATCTCCTTACAAACGAACAAGACAAACGTTAGATGGGCTTGTATCAGGGATCAAAGACACAGGGGTTCAATACAAAATCCACGAAGAACCAAGAATGAGAGAACAAGATTTCGGTAATTTCCAAAGCTGTGCTGAAGATATGGAAGTCATATGGAAGGAAAGAGCTCATTATGGGCATTTCTTCTATCGTATTCCTCATGGGGAATCAGCTGCTGATGTGTATGATCGTTGTTCTGGGTTTAATGAGACTTTGTTCAGACAGTTTCAAAGTGAAAAGTTCCCTAGTGTTTTGGTGTTGGTCACACATGGTATTTGGGCTAGAGTATTTCTTATGAAATGGTTTAGATGGACTTATGAAGAGTTTGAAAGTTTTAAGAATATCCCACATTGTCAGTTCTTGTTGATGGAAAAGAACCAAGAGACTGAGAGATATAAGTTATTGACGAGATTATACAAATGGGACGACGAAGATGACGACGAAGATGATGATACTGAAGGAGAAGAAAATGTGGATATTCTAATAGACAGGCTTGAAAAGGAAGAGGAGGAATATGAGAATGAAATCAAGGAGGAGGTATTGGCCAATTCGAATAGCTACACTGACATGAACTTCCTTCATCAAAGCCATTCTGTTAAGAAGTCTCAGAAAGAAAAGGAAAAGGACAAGAAGATTAGAGAAATGTTCAAGAAATCAATGGAGTGCAAGAACAATGACGATGGTTCTGAAGAGCAGGAAGCTTAAGTGTGGGTTCTTTGTTTATTCTTCTATATCTACTTAAAAAAGAATTATCTGATAGATGATACTAAAAACAACTCGTACATATATAAGCTATCTGGTCAACTTGTATTGATTCGGTGCAGCAGCGTTGTATCAATCCAACTTTTTGTCCTTGCAGAGCCTTCAGTTCATGGTTAAGAATGTGTAGTACGAAGTTCAAAGTCTTTTACCTTCAGATAACTTAGGTTCATATGGGTTATGGTTCTCCGGATAAATGGTTGAAGAGGCAATGTGGCTGGACTTAGGACCAACGGACATTGACGTCGGTTAAATTGTTATCTTAAGGATCAAAAACAACTCCTCGTGACTCTCAAGAGTAAAAAACTAACCACTCACTATTTTATATACTAGAGTCGACTATATAGTATACAGTTTAAAGAACTAGCTGCTTTAATTACTTGATTAGAATTAAATTGTCATAAAATCATTATATTTATAAGATCGTAAAAATTGTAAATACATATAAAAACTATACCGAATACCTGTTTCAGTATACTGTTAAAATCTTATCCTGGAGGACTCCATAGTTGCATAAATTCTACCGAGCAAATCAATTCAACAACGAGTCAACACTGAACCTCTTAGCTCTAATATTATGAGCGCCAGCACCAATCATATAATTTATTCCTGTCCCTGTCTGTGTTTCTGTTCCATCCCCAACAATTGATAATCTTCCAGTAGACTGTAGTAATCCTGGGCTATTCACAAGACCGGGAGCGAAGCTTGAAACCATTCCGGAACAATCAGATTGAGAGTTATTGGAATTTGTACTTGTTGAGTATTTCATCTCGTTTGAAGTTGCAGTTGGTGGTGTCATGGAAGTCAATGGCAATTGCGGTATTATTCCGTATAGGTCTTTCAAAGGTGGTAATGAGTTGTGTCTGTTTCCTGGTTGTTGATCATGGGTTATGGTGTAAGCTGGAGAAATGGAGAAAGTTGGGGGTGTGATTGTTGTGTTGAAGGTGTAATTTACATTAAATTTATGTTCAGGGGTATGTTGATTTGTTGTTGCAGAAATCGATTGAGGAAATATCAATTGAACAGATTTTGGAGATTGTGAATCTTGACGGGTCGAACTGATACTCGAAGATTTCGGAGAATAACGCGATATCTCTGTGTTCAATTGAAACGTAGTGCCACTGGCTTGAATTTGTGGTGGTGGTGGTGGTGGTGGTGTTGTAGATGATCTAGAGGAAGTATCGATAGAGTAATTAGGGTTGAAGTTCCCACTGTGTAGGCTATGTTCATGGAAACTGTTGTCAAAAGTCAAAGTATTACTCCTAGGTTTTGGTACACTTGAGCTTCTTTTGCAAGATTGGGATTGGGTTTGCGTTGAAGGGCTTGTTATAATGTTGAAACTGTTCGATGTGAACGAATTCCCTAAAGCAAATTCAGGCGTGGAATTAGGATACGATAAACAGGGTTGTTGGTCCTCGTTGGACTGATAGTTAACAAACACAGAACCTTTCTTCGGCCACTCGCATGTTATTCCCTTAGAGACACAAAATTTGCAACTTGGTTTCATTTCATCGCATTTCTTGTGTCTTCTTCTGCAACAGAGACATCCTGTTCTTGTTCTCTTAGCATTTATTGGCATTGTAAAAGTAAATGTTTTGGTCTGCCTCTGACAAAAGTTAGTGGTTACCCAGTGGGACAAATTTGTGAATCTCTTTGGGTAAATTTCAGTGGATCATCAAAACTATATATAAATAATCGGCGGTAGGTAGTCACTTGTCAAAATTTTAAGTTAATTCAGCTACACAGAACCTATCATCACCATAATAATACCGGGTGACTGGGTAATCTTCGCAATTAGTCAAATTTGTAAAATGCAGTAATAATTAGCGCCTAATAATCATGATTATTATGCCGAGCGGTGGGGCTTGAACAGCGTGGAGTAGTCATCCTCAGCTACGTACCCGCTCCTGGGACCTGCACTAGTCATATCGGAACCGTTGTGCCTCTATAAGTATCAACGCGCCAGTGCGTAAATTCCATTGAACCTCTACAAGCCTTATATATAGTATATAGGGGTTTCGGAGTATAGGATTAACCATTTTTTTTCCTTGATTAAATCAATAATATTATTATAATATATGTACATGAATTAATTATATTATATATATATATATAACATCCTAAAACAATTTTCAATTTTACATTTCTAGAGGGCTTCCCACAATATCAAAAGCCTGAAAAGTAGGTTAACTATTACATATCTCTAAACCTGATCTTCACACCCAGGTCTCATTCGGGCTACACTTGAATTGAAACGAAGCGCTCGATCTAATAATATCTAGTCAATCAATCAGTCAGCTATCAAATAACTATACATTTTTAAAACTTAGTTGCACAGGTAATATTAACCTTTGACTTGGACACTAGTTGATATACACAACACGTCATATGGTTTCAAGATATGCTAGAATATTCAACGTCAGCTTGTGTACAAGGTACTGTACTGGGGAAGCAAAATATTTCAAAAACCCACAAAATTTCAATAATTGAAAAGTCGGGGTAATCAATTTACGGCGATCTGGAGTTTTTAAAGGTCGTGCCTTGTGCCCCTATCGAATAAAATATAGGCTACGATAACCCAGATAAGGCAAAATCCAGATAAATTGAGTGCGTTTTTAAAGGAAGTGTCACGTGACTGGGTGGATTGGGTTAAATTCAACAGGTTTCTTAAAGAGATAATATTAGCATCTGCAGTAGTGAATCTAACTTCAGTTATAATTTATTGAATTCAATTCAATGTTTATTTTCGTTAAGTATTAATATGACTAATTATTCGTACATCAAGTTCTGTATATATAGAACTTGAAGGTTTGATTGAGATGTATAAATATAGCTTGTCAAATCTCTAAAATAATGATCCTATCTAGTGTCCATCTATAAAATCTTACATATCTAAAACTTAATCAAAAGAAACCAAAACTGGTGTCTAATGACAAATACATATCAAACTGAACAATAAGCACCATCAATAACGATATCACTCCCAGAAGTATAAGTAGAAGCATCACTTGCAAGGTACAGATAAGCACCGACCAATTCCTGAGGCAATCCTTGTCTTCCAAAAGGTATCAAGCTATTCCACTTAGCCAGAATAGCAGGATCAAGAGCATCAGATAACCCACTATCAATGTAACCTGGACTTATAGAGTTCACTCTGGCGTTGAATGAAGCCCATTCAACAGCTAATGATTTAGCCAAATGTTTCACACCTGCCTTACTCACATTATAAGCAGTTTGGTAATTAGGAACGTTACAAATTGATCCAGACATAGAAGCAGTTAAAATGAAAGAACCCCCTTTCTTCTGTTTGAAGATCTGACCAACAGATCTGGCGAAGTAATAGTTGGCATTCAAGTTGATATCCATAATACGTCTCCATTTCTCAATACCTTTATTTAACCCGTCATCAGAAATAATGCCACCGTCTATCCAAATGATACCTGCATTACCGACAAAGATATCAATAGTTTCAAAATCCTCCACAATGGATTTAATAACATTGTCACATTTATCTGGTTCAGAGACATCAAGGATGTACGGTTTGACATCGCAACCATACTCGGTAGATAAGATCTTGGCCGATTGTACAACCTGGTCTGCGTTATAATCAATTAGAGCGACAGACATTGCCCCAGCTTGACAATAACAATCTGCGATAGCAAACCCTATTCCACGGGCACCACCAGTGATTACTGCTACTTTACCTTTTAAGGAAAAGTTGTCGAAAATGTTCTTCTTCAGTTTGGGAGAAGGTCTTGGAAGTGGTTCTTTGGAGTCTTCGAGAATGTAAGAAGTGGTGATTTTTTGCTCATCTGAGGCGGTTGTTAATTGGTTGGTTAATGCCATTTCGTTGATAAACCGTGTTTTTTGGACGTCAGTTAAATATTATTGTTGATGTGATCACTGCCTTCTACCAGATGCTTTCAATAGATATATACCTGGAAAGGTTTCATTTTGATCAATTTTATATAATAAAAGTATACTACTGTATATCTGAGATCTGAATAATATTCATCAGGTTGAATCTGCTGGAGCAATATTCGGAAAATTAGGTTTAATTGGAACCGAGAATTATTACATTGATCCTCAATCAAGTCATGAGCTCTGTATACATAATAATATAGAGATTTATTTACGTCCCTTCTCTTCGACTACTCTTACAGCGGCTACAAACTGCAGTACGATAAGTTTATGACGATGGACCTTATTCAGTTTAGTTCTAGATACTAGTGTAGCAATAATTAGATATGTAAGGTAAATTTGGGGATTAAGAAAAATAAATTAACGAATGCGCTGTAAAGTTTCAGTCAAATCCGACAACGTGGGGAAATTTTATGTAGATAGGAAGCTGTCTCGACTCTCGGCCCGAAACTCGAACTTACATCCGTTTCCAGCCATTATTTTATCACGTGATGGAAATAACAGAATTTGAACTTCAGGAAATCAGTTCAAATTGCAATGGGAATACAAGAAAGTTGAAACAACAAGAAGAGATCAAATATGGTCAGTTAGATATCTAAATTTTATAAATTAATTAATATTTATACTATAAACAACTTATAAAATGCGTAATCACACGGATAATACAGATGCCGCATCAGTTTTCATCACATATCAGGATAGTAAGAAACTTGATATAAGAGGTAAGTATCTATGTCACGACTCACACGTAGATGGTAGTTGACACCCACAAGTTCATAAACAGACATCACATCAGTTTACTAACAGTATTGAACCTTGTATCATAGCATATCAAAGAACATATGATGGAGCATACACAAGAGCATCGATCGGTATTCTTATGTTTTCGCTATTCGTAACGAAGCTATTCTCGAAGGTTTACCTTCCTATTGGACTGGTCTATACGATTTATGGATCTCTGGTTTTTATTATCTCCATTCATAGATCTACTGCAGTTAACAATTTCATTCTTGGAAATGGGAATAAGATGTACTATAAAACTGCAGGGAATATTGTGGCTTTGATGGGACTGGTTAGTCTTTCTTCCTATATCGCTCTGTTGTTCTTGATTTTACGGTTACAGTAGTAGATTTACTTATGTATGATTGTTGGTTTACCGACGTTTGGGTTGTATGCTGCTCTTAGTATACGGGTGTGTAGGGTTTTTAATAAATAAATAAATTTCATGATCTATCTGAGGTTCTATGTGCTATCAATAGCGATTGGACAGCCAGTGGACAAGAACAATAACAGTCATCAATAAGGCATTGAATAGCTCTTTGAAGATAGTAGAAAAGGTAATAAGTCCATCAGTAGTGAAGGTGTCGATGATCTCGATGTTTCTATTCCAAGAGATGTATGAGAGTATCAGTGTCGGTGTGTAATACATTATAGGAGACCAAAAAAGTATAACTGTGGTAATTCTGTATGCATGAGATCTGTAGTCAGAAGAAAGTGTTTTGACTCTTTTTGACAACAATAGAAACAAAGATGCGTAAACCAACGATAACATAATCGTGATAGCAGCAAGAATGTAACGAACAATGTATCTATCGGCAGCACCCATTCCCAATATGTAGTAGTTCAGAGGCTGGAAATATTTGATAAAATTGATGGTAGTTTGGAACAAGGCAAACAATAATATGAGCACTTGACGTTTAATATCAAAGTTGTCATTGGTATGAAACTTCAGGAGCACTTTCTTTCTTAAGGCGTTGAAGATAACACGGAACAGTAACACTGGAGTGTATGTCTCTATCGATAAAGCAATGATGTTGAATATTGTAGAAGAGAAATATTCAGATAGAACAACAGAGATGTTCTTACAGTTGGAGTAAACGAACATGACGATAAACCATCTAACAATGCTTGTATCAACACCCATCACAACAGCCAAAATGATAGGAATCAAACATAATAGTGATGTTTTGAATGTGTTGGAGAAAATAAATGAACCAATTGTACTGCCTTGAGTGAAGAATTTTAATTTCGTACCCTCAAAGAGAGTAGTAGAAGCACAATAATATCCAGGTTCTTCCACGACGTACTGAAACCATGGGGAGTCCGAAACATCTAAAGCTTCGACTTCAAACCCGACATCAAAAATCTCAGTATTATGAAGACATTGACAATTTGCTCGGTTTGATGTTTTCTTTTCTGGGCCCTTCTTCTTCTTCTGCCTGTTGTTGTCAGTGATTTGATCTGAGAATGAACATTTGATATATGGGTTCAAAGATTCGAAGTCACCGCTCGTCTTATGATTTACAAATCTGCTTAACTGAGAGTGCTTGTATACCAGAAAGATATTTTCTGTTGATGCTTGTGTCCGGTCTTTACTGGCTTGAATTGAACTTCCTACGTCTAGGTATTGACAGTGAAGATTCATGAAACCCCCTAGTACAAAGTTCATCAGTAGTTTCTTCACAGGGGATAAGATAGACATAGTTGTGATGTTGAGTCTTGAATGGTGGAGATTATGAGGAATTATGTCACCTATTTATGGTGGTTTTGTCACTGTATATGGGAAATGTATCTGAGTCGAAAAGATCAAGTAGGTCATCTAAGATCTGACTGGTTTTGGGCAGCAAAATTGTAAATCAAAACAATAATATAAAAGATGTACGGATGTAGCACTATGAGCCGAGGGTTTGAGAAATACGTCCATGAGATTTTGGCAGACAGGCCAGTATTTGTCTTTAATCCAATCTAAACTGGAAGAATTAAAACCAACACTTGACAAACATTGGTACATCTATTCTAGTACATATGAACGTTAGACCAAGTTCTCACAGAACTCTATGTCCTCAGATGAATATCTTAACGGCCTTTCCCAATAAATGTAAACCAACAAAGTAACAAAAACCAAAAAACTTGCATTATCCAAAGTTGACGCCCCCATGGCAAACCAATCATCCACAAAGTTATTCAAGAACTCGTAATTCTTCATCCATACAAATAAGTGAATGATGATCCATACAAATGAATAGATGAGCGGGTATCCAAACAACAAAATCAGTGTTAAGTAGACCTCTCTTTGATCCTCAATCTTCTTATGGACTTCAATTCCCCTATAAAGAAAGGCCACATATGAACAACCGAAACACACAGTACAGAGAACCACATAAGCCTTGGTGAAACTATCCAAAGGGCTGAACCCTAAAATCTTACCTGCCAATGGATCAATAATTCTGACTCCAAATACGATGATCATTGTAGCAAATCTTGTAATCATTCCCAATATTAACCATTGTTTATTCTCACCTTGAGCTTCCAAATTTGCTCTCTCTGTGAGTGTTGTAAAGATGTAAGCTAACGATCCTATGTCTACCAAACTTTGGAACACAATTAAAATCAGATCAATAAAGAATGATTGGAAATACCTAGCGACAGAATATGAATATGTTGTAATGATAGCATAGAACATGATTTGGATGGAGATGTAAGTTATGTCCATGTTGATCTTGTAATACATTGCTAGGATGATGGGTATAAACATGAAGAAAATTGGATAGGAAGCATAATGGACAATGAAAGATGTTGCTGTACGGTTGGAGCTTTGGAAAGTTAACGTATGGCCAACATCTTTAGAATCTAACTTGGCACAGTAATATCCTTTACTGGTAACATTGAATTGATAATTCAGATCTTTCAACGGAACAAAGGCGACTAGTTTGGAATCCAACTGTCTTGTCTTATGAGATTCGTCAAAGGATGAACAACGAAACTTAAACTCCTCCTCCTTTTCACCTTCATTCTTAGAAGTTTGTTGACAATCAATCAAGGGCGAATCCTGATCAAAGGACCATCCAATCATCTGGTTATTATCTGTTACATCAGAATACTTATATACTAAGAATCTGACTTGTTCCTTAGGGAAAGTTTTGAGGGATACCGAAATGGAGCTTTGTTCATCAATGAATTCACAATGGATTGCGTTGATCTGTTTGAAAATTAAACTGGTGTATAGTAGCATAAGTGCGGTTAATGTTCTCTTCATCTGGGATTTGGTATAAGGTTAGTAAGAGTTGAAATGGCTTCAGGTTTAATATTTAGAACTTTCAACTAGCTGCTTTAAATGGACAATTGTTACTTATAGAAACTATTATTGATATCTTGGTTTTTTGATATGATTCTATTGTTTCTGTGCTGTCCCAAACTTCTGTAGTTAGTTAGTAATTTGTGTCAATAGAGTCCCAGAAACGGAAATTTATTGAATCTGCAGTTGACGCTGCGGCCCGCATAAAACTCAAAGAAGCTGCTGAAATCTGGCAGACGCACGTACACACCACACATCTTCTTGAGATGTTGAAGCTTTGAAGGCAAACAAGTTACAACTTAGCTTCTAGTACTGAGCACTTTCTCCACTCTGATATCTCGTATAATATAAAATCAACAGTTTAAAAAAAAACATGTCAACATACGAAGGTATGTTGTTTATCTCTAAATATCTCCGCATTGATCCAGAAAACTAACTATCTGTTCTACAACAGAAGAACATAACGTGAGAGAGCATGAAGCAGAGGAACCCAGACAACAAGCCCAACTTCCCCAAAGATCACATGAAACCCTTTCCACAATGTTATCCAATATTTTTTCTGGTGAAGGTGATACGAATTCCACTTCTGAAACAGTACCAAACCTAGCGGCTACACAAGGAATCAGATTTGTAGGACCAAATGGAGAAGATGCTAGTGAATCACAAACACAACAATTTGCAAGAGCTATGACTTTATTACATGATTTGCCAATAAGAGACTCTCTATTGGATCAATTATCCAATCAGAAAGATATCCAGGGGGTATCTCAAGAATTTATCGACTCGTTAGAAAGAGTTCCTAAAAAATCATTAAAACCCGATCAAACATGTTCCATCTGTACGAGTGATTTCCTTGATGATCCTCATCCTTTGGTAATTAGATTGCCTTGTGAAGGCAATCATCGATTCGACTTGGAATGTATCGCTCCTTGGTTGAAGGTTCATAGTACATGTCCCTTATGTAGGAAGGATATTACGGAGAAAAAGAAGTTTGAAGAGTTGCCTGAAGATAGTGAAGAAGAGGAAGAAGACTGGGAAATGTATGGTTAGAGAATTATTGATTCTACAGGAGTCCATGGTATTTATGCGAAACGATAAACAGTGTTAGATGTGATTGTTAATTATAAATATATGTACATGTGCACTGTGATGCAATTAAACCCCACGTTCAGGATTTAATTTTCTATTTGCTTGTTGTCTTCAGTCTTAGCTTGTTCGACAGCTTCTTGTTCCTTACCTAGATGCTTCTTGAAAACAGGATCATTCAATAATTCTTGGACTTTCTTAGAAACAGCAGTCTTTGGAGAGTTTTCAACTTCCTTAGCCAAGCTCTTCAAATCAGTGCTGTCCAGTCTTTCGTGGAAATCTAAACCTTCTCTTTGGAAAGTGGTCACCTTAATACCAACACCAGCATTACTGTGCTTGGCCAAGTAGGAGATCCATAGGTCGATAACTTCAGGAGTGGCGTCATAAGCCTTGATACATCTTTTGTGTGTTAATCTTAAGAAATTCTCCTTGGATTTGGCATGAACGAAAGGAGCTCTGATAACAGTCCATCTTTCTCTTCTGGTTGGTAATGGGAAAACACCACTGACTGGGATGTCTAAGTAGTAAGCGGCTCTAAGGGCGAAATCACCAAGGAAATCTAAGTTTTCATGATCGTAAGCACGCAGTTGGATCTCAGCGACTAAGTCGCCATATCTCTTCTCGTGTCTTAGTGGAGCATAGTAGTTTAATTCAACATTGACAGGGAATGGAGTACCGGTCGTAGTGAGGACTTCTTCTTTTGTGAGAACTTGTGGCTTGTATTCGAAATCTTGGGACTTGATAGTCGTTGTATGCTTGGTGTCAATCTTACTAGCTTGAGCATTAAGAAACTTGGCTGATGTGGAGAAAGAGCGAGCAGTTATACTGGCTCTACTTATGGTGTTTCTGAGCATGATGTGAGGTAGGTGGTGGTTGTAGAACGAACAAACAAACAAACTCTTGGGGCTGAGATTATTCTGCGATTGCACCTTCTTCAATGCTTATTTTGGTCGTGCAATCATTGACTTTTTCAAAGTTCCAACGTTTCGAACAAAATATTTCCACTTCATAACTCTTCGCGCTAATTTCTCTTTACGGAAAGTGATTTTACTATGGAAAATTTTTGGACTAGCACTGCTCTGCAATATCTGGATCAAATCTGAAAAACAAAGGCAAGATAAGCTTAGATGAGCAAGGATTTGGAAATTCATTGAGTTTATCACAGTAGTTCACGCTATTCTGGAGGGTCAAAATGGGTAAGAGTAGTAAAGATAAGAGAGATTTGTACTACAGAAAGGCCAAGGAAGAAGGATGGAGAGCCAGATCTGCCTTCAAATTGCTTCAATTGAACGACCAATTTCAACTATTCAAAGGTGTCAGAAGAGTTGTTGATTTATGTGCTGCTCCAGGGTCATGGTCTCAAGTTCTTTCAAGAGAAATTTATCAAACGAATAAAGACAGTGAGGTTTCTCCAAAGATTGTTGCTGTTGATTTACAGCCTATGGCTCCTATTGATGGCGTCACCACTTTACAAGCCGATATCACACATCCAAAGACACTTTCTAAAATCCTTGAGATTTTTGGTGGTGAACCTGCTGATTTCGTCTGTAGTGATGGTGCTCCAGATGTCACAGGTCTGCATGATTTAGATGAATATATTCAAGCACAATTGATCTTGGCTGCCTTACAATTGACAACATGTCTTCTAAGACCGGGTGGTACTTTTGTCGCTAAGATTTTCAGAGGTAGAGATATCGACCTGATGTATTCCCAGTTAGGTTTTCTTTTCGAAAAGGTTATCTGTGCTAAGCCAAGATCTTCAAGAGGTACATCGTTAGAAGCCTTTATTGTCTGTTTAGGTTACAAGCCAAGTGCCACATGGAAACCAACATTAGATCCAAATGTATCCACTGAGGATTTTTTCAATGGTGCTAATATCGGCAGATATGAATTAAAAGATGATTTAGAATACGAAGAAGAAAAAAGAAACGTTGCTCCTTTTGTGGCTTGTGGTGATTTAGCAAGTTATGATTCAGATGCTACATACACTTTGGAAACCGATATCACTAGAATCAGTTTGGATCCTGTTCAAGGTCCTACTGCTCCACCATATAAGAAGGCTATGGAAATGAAGAGAAACGGTGAGATTAAAAGATGATTCACAAATCGAGTTTCTTAACAATTTGGGTGTTTCTGGGTTTTGTGCATTTATTTTTTCGATAATAATTAGTGATATTTTTTGATGCAAGATAGTTTAATCTGGCCACTGTGGACTACTAGGGTGTGTAGAAGTATCTCTTCCTGGAAGTACCCTATCTATATATGAATCTATAACTGGGAATAAAATCAAAACTGGTGATGTCTGTAATTTGCTAGTCTTTTTTTGAGTTCATGATTCATGGGGATCTCTTAGGACTTTTACTACCAGATAACCATATATATGGTTATGTTACATAATAGATCGGAATGCTACCAAACTGATCATTGAATACTTTAACAGGTTATATAAGGTTGTTATATTCAATTTATTTGCTTTTATAATATATATATATATATTTGTTGAAGTATTCAATGATTATACTCTAATTTGACTAGCCTATTTAAACGTAGTACTATAAGACTATTATTTAAACTGAATAGTACCTGATCGAACGGGAACACCATGGCTATAGTATACGCGTATAAAAATTTATATATATATATAAAGACGATCGTCAATTCCAATACAATATCCGATATCATTCCGATCTATTATAATTGTATAAACAATTTATTAATAATTATTTATATTTATAATTAATTATAATATTAATAATATTATAAATTATAAATTTAATAATTTTAAATTTAATTAATGATCAATTAAATTATAATATATATTATATACTAGCTAGTTATATATATTGTACAAATTAATAATTTTATAATTTATCGATCACTGTTTTAGGTTATAGGACATGATATATCTAGGATCGCCAAGTATATATATTTTCATATACTTTATATTATAACTAATTAGTACATATTTTCCCGGTCTAAAACCTGATCCAAGAAGACAATCTGCATTAATTATTTATTGTACGGATTGTTCTTAATTGATCATATATTATGACCGGCCAATATATATAGCATGATTCATAAATAGAAATCAATTATAAATTAAGTTAGTCTAGAATATTGTTAAATTTAATCAAAGATCTGTCATTATACTATATATAGATCAATTAATTGATCTTCTAATTAATTAAATTAAGAACATTGAGTAAAAACAGACTATACACCTGAATTATGAAAAGATGAAGAGGTCTGCCTGATTTAAGGAGTAGAAATTGTGTCAAAATGTCAGGACAGCTGAGAAATCAGTACCTACTACCGGGTCCCGGGATGATCCGGGGTACATACAAACTTTACGCCATAAACTGCCTTCGTGAAATCAAACCCAAAATTGATTTACCCTACTTATAACTAGCAACTTCCAAGTTCCAACCTATTAATATGGTTGCGTGATCTTATGTAACTTAAATCAAATTCGGGTGTTGGTCAAGATAATCCGAAATTCCCTAGAGACTCAAAACTCAAGACTATAAAAATCCGCAAGAATCCAGGAACAATTGAAGTTTGACAAATATCAAGGATTGTTTAATCCAAATGCAAGTTTTCAATCAAGAAGTAGTACCATAAAATGACAAAACCTAACCAAGAAGGAGTAAATGACTACATCCACGAGAGGAAGTTACTTGAATACCTTCTCTCCAAGAAGGACCATCTCCAAAACCAACCAGATCTAATAATCAAAGAGATTGATCAATATTATTCCGAAATTCCCAATGGCAGAGAGAAGCTCATAAAGATCGGACCAACCAAGGGAACCAATATCAAGAAAGATATTCAAGGCTGCAAACCGAAGAACCTCTTCGAATTCGGCTCATACATAGGATACAGCTCCATCTTATTTGCAATCGAATTACAAAAGATTCAAAAAGAACAATACAGTAGTGGGATAGACACCGAGTTCAAGATCTTCACCTTTGAATTCGATCCAATCTTTTATGAAATTTCCATCGAATTAGTCAAACTTTCCGGTCTTTCGCAAATGATTCATATCATTTATGGGAAAGTTTCAACTCGTATTGAAGAGATATGCAAAAAATATCAGATCTATAAAATCGATTTATTATTCATCGATCATTGGAAATATTATTACTTACCTGACCTCCGTCTAGTCGAGTCGTTAGGGTTGATCACAAAGGGTTCTATGATTTTCGCAGATAATGTCTTGGGTTCTACTCCTGAATATTTGGAGTATGTCCAAGAGAGCCCATTTTGGAAGCAACAGTACAACTTGTCTGTTCCTAGTATCAGCCATAGTCATTATATTGGGAAGTATGGCCTAATATACGAGACGGTGATCAAGAAGGGGGTTAATGATCAAGGAGAAGTGGACGGGGTGGCTGTTACTACTTGTGTGGATATTTTGGGTTAAGCTTATATAGTATGTTGTATATATAATTCTTCTACCTTGCAATAAAAGACAAACGCTGGCAGTCCCTGGTAATAAAAGTATTGAGCAATAAGCCCATGACTACCTTTCCAGACAAATCAAACGCCTGATTCGATTCAGTTCACATAACGTAATCAGTTCATCTCACCAGAATACCTGCTGTCTTATCTGTGGAGGTTGGGTACTCTGCGGGAGAGAATGTTGTTGTGAAGACATGTTCATATTTGGATTAATTCCCATTTCCATTTGTATGTTCATGTATTGTTGAGTAACTGGGGTGTTTTGGAATCCGGATTGTTTTTGTTTTTGTTGTTGTCTTCGAAAATGATCCTGGATTTGTGATTGAGATTGTTGTTGTGAGAGTTGGGGAGTCGTTGGGAATTGAGATTGCACTACAGGTTGAGACTGACTTACTGGTGGAGTAGGTTGAAGAGATGTCTGTCGTTGTAGAGGACTAGGCTGGTATTGAAATTGAAATGGTTGCTGTTGCTGTTGCTGGAATTGGTTATTGATTGGTGGTTTAGATAAAGGAGACTGTTGATGTGGGGAAGACCCAAACAGCAGTTGGGTCTGTCTGGGATCTCCTCCTCCACCTGCACTACTATTCTGTCTTTGTAACAGCACCACACCAGCTGGAAAGAGGGATCGTAATCGATTGTATGGTTCAGCCAGCTCAAGGAAATCGGGTATTGTTACTAGGATTGCTGGGAAGACATCCTTGCGTTGCAATTGTATATCATGCGGGTTGTTTTGCTTCTCTGAAAGTTCGCCAATACAAGTCAGGTTGGCATGTAGTCTCTTCAGTATATGCTGTAGGAGTTCTGCGAGCTTCGGGTTGATAGACGTGATGGAAGGCTCTTGTGTTAATGCCTGTATTTGTTGCTGAATTTGGATGGCCTTCTGGATTAGAATGGTGTTTACAAGAAGAAGAACCGAGACCCTTTGTTTATCTAGTTCTAGACTTTCTATCGGACCACCTGCTTGCGGAGTCGGACTATTCATTGCACTGGGAGACAGGAGTTGAGATGGAAAATAGATGTCATATAATACGAGTTATTCTTCAGACCTTCAGAGAGTTTGAGTAGGTGACAAGTGTATGGAAACTATGTATCGAAGAAAGTTTTCGACCAAAGACGTGACCCTCTACACCGCTGAAACCAACTTCCTAAACATATCCCAACGTTATGTATGACCTAGAGTCTAGACCTCAACCTTTCAGGTATATTATTCCAGCACATCCACAACATATATTCCTTGTTAGACCTCGCTACCGTACCACGATGTATCCACTCACACACACACAGTTGTTACCTCTTCCGGTTGCGGCCATATCTAGCAGAAAGCACCGTTTCCCGTCCGATCAACTGTAGTTAAGCTGCTAAGAGTCTGACCGAGTACTATAGT
>JAKUBK010000273.1:0-21079 GCA_030566875.1 Waltiozyma chaumierensis | reverse complement strand
TGGAATGTCGAACTGGGGCATTGGATAATTTTCTTCTTCTTCTTCTTCTTCTTCCTCCTTCTGAGCTCTTTGCTGGTCTTCTGGCAATAAGCCGATAGCAGCAGCAGCAGCAGCAGCTTCTTCATCATCGTTTCCATCCTCTTCCTGCAAAAGTCCAAGTTCGGATTCCAAATCAGCCTGCAACAAGTCGTCGTCCTCGTTTGCAACATCTGGCCCTTCGCCAAACAGATCAAAGTCATCGTCGTTTCCATCTCCAAATAACTCTGCATCCAAATCTCCCCAGTTCTGTCCGGCGGCATCGGCATCGGCATTATTTGCACTGGAAATCCCAGCTTCTTCTTGCACAAGGTCATATTCACCTTCAGCATTGCCAACTGCCATCACGATGTCCCCGGAATCAGCACGGTTCAAGTCCAATCCCAACGACGGCGTCAACTCTCCGGGCAACAGACTAACAACAGGAGAGCTCCTCATCATCATCATCATATTCAACGGAGAATTCATCGGCCCGATAGTAGCTGGAGTACCGCCACCAGTAGCAGTGGCACCAGTGGCAGCAGCAACAGCAGCAGCAGTAGTAGTATTAGTAGTGCTATGGTGGTGGATATTCGACATGTTACTTGGGAGTTGGGTGGTAAGGGGAGTATTCATACCAACAGAGGCGGGTGTCTTTACAGCAGAAGCAGAAGCAGTGTTAGTAGTAGTAGTGGCTGGAGTAGCTGTGGCTTTCAACTGAACAAAATCGTCAATCAACGACAGGGGGTCCTGGTCAGTGTAATCCTCTGATGAACAAGCATCTGTAGCCGTGGCAGTGATGGTGATGGTGGGAGTGGCTTCTTGCACGTAGCATAAATCCAAAGGCCATGCCAGATGCTTGGTGTTGTTAATAGGTTCCAGGTATTTGGAGATGACACACGTGATCCCATTGATATGTGATAGGTTTGGAATAACATTGATCCATTGGGTGCGGCTGGTATCAATCGTCAAGCCATGATACATCTTCAACATTTTGGCCACTGTCTCTGAATTGGAAGGAGATACCTCGTCGGCTAAAGAGTCTCGAATGGTTGCATTGGCAAGATACACTCTGATCCCACTTGGAGCCAAATAAACGGCATATTTCTCATGAATGATTTCATCAGGATCGACAATTGTATCATGTAGTTTGCCAAACCGATGGCTGCGACTTGCCAAGTTCACAAACACATCTCCACTGTAGCCTAACTTCGGACTAACCAATAACAATCTATTCGAACAAGATGATGATGATGATGATGAATTATTCAGCAATAACCCAGCATTGGCAAAGGGGATAATCTCACCCTTCTCGGCCAATTGAACCATGATCAGTTTCTTCAAGGCTCTTAGAAATGTAACACTGAGCAACGTCATAATGTTAGAAGGTGTTCCATTGCCAGCACGTGCCATATTCTTGAATTCAAATCTCTTAACGTCTGAAGCATGAAGACCAAACTTGACATCTGGTAAAGGTGGATCTTCCGTGGCAGAGGTAGAGAATACCCATAGTTCCCGGTTGTAATGGACTGATAGAAGACGGGGATTGGTGGAACGGAGATGCAATTCTGCTTCAATTATCGTCATGTCGTCTGGTTGAGGTAAAGAATGAATCACATATTTGATTTCTGGAATTCGAAGCTATATAGAGTTAGTATCAAGCTATTATTAGCATTATTATTAATATTATTTTTATTTTTATTTTTCTTTTAGAAAAGATAATAATAATAAAACCAAAGTGGGCAATGATATGTATAGATACTTACAAGTTTGATGTAGTTTGTCACAAGGGTCTGGTTGTATTCTCTGTCAGCCATCTTTCCATATCCTCTTGAGGGGGAGCTATTGAATAATAATCGTAGTAATGATAATAGTAATAATAATAATAATAATAATAGTAGTAGTAGTAGTAGTAATTGGGTTTGGCAATGAAATATCGGAATAAAATAAAACAGAGTTGAATAAGAGATAGGGCCAATAATATATAGTTTGTGAAATTGAGCTGGCTATTCTTCTAGAGGCCAAATGAATTGGTAAACTAAGCTTATAGTTGATAATCAGTTATGAATTTGTTCTTCTGATCAATTCCATAAATAGCTTATTATAATTAATATCTATGAATTCATATATATATCCATTCTCTCTACATGGCCAGGCGCGCGGGCCATAAAAATTAAAAATTTATAGTTCACAACACGTGACCTGCATGGGGAATGAGTACAGCTGATAACTTAAAAGTTCTGGTTTAATTGTATATATTTTTTTTAAATTAAAAGAATCTTGATCTAAATTCGTGGTCTATATATATATGATATATTCATACAAAATGAACTTGAACTAGTATATACATAAGGTCATTGATAAAAGTTTGTTTGTTTGTTTGTTTTTTTTTTTAAAAAAAAAAAAGAAGAAGCAAAACAAAAGATAAAGACAGAGGTAAGTCACCAATGGTTGAAGAATTGAAAGGAATAATAATAACATGCGGGAACAAAGATTTAGAGAAAAAGGGGGAACAGAAAAAGAAATAGAAACAGGGGCACAGAAAGAATCATTCTCTAATCATACCTCCTTGACTGGCACTTAACGAGAAACTACCATTAGCAACAAAACTACCTTGTCTACTACCTTGTTTACTACCAGCGTTACTGTTTCCAGCACTATTGGCCTGGGCAGCAAGGTTGGCTATTCTTCTTTCCTGTTTCCCCTTCTTCATGACTTGTTTCAAAGCAACAGAATCTAATGGATCTAATAATTCGAACGAGCATAACAATTCCTCAGAGACAGACATCACAGCACCCCAATTGTCAAACTCCCCACAGTAATTAGGAGCACTGAAAACAGTGACTAGGCTTCGGTCATTGAAAAATTCATATCCATCTTCAACAACCATATGAGCACGGCAAACCAAATCGAAACCAAATCTTGAAAGAAACTTATTGATGGCTG
The DNA here is from genome assembly GCA_030566875.1 of Waltiozyma chaumierensis. Taxonomy (NCBI): domain Eukaryota; kingdom Fungi; phylum Ascomycota; class Saccharomycetes; order Phaffomycetales; family Wickerhamomycetaceae; genus Waltiozyma; species Waltiozyma chaumierensis. The sequence goes on along the minus strand of JAKUBK010000273.1, from coordinate 18,118 downwards.
TCTTGTTGAAACAATAAGAAACACCACGCTCGTTATCCTCCCATTCGTTCGGCGCGTCTGACGGATCACTCCATAGAAGATCATTGATCAAGCCGAAATCAGGAACATCCGTTGGTCTGTTGACGTTTCTGATCTCATCCATGGAATTCAATGTTGGAGATAACCCGCCATGAACACAGAAGATTTTCCCGGCCACTATTGCAGCCAATGGCAAAGTATTGAAAGTGTCGATAAACAATTTCCACGTCTTGATGTTACAACGGCGTTTACATTCGTCGTAGAACCCATACACTCTTGTCACGTTGGCACATTCATGGTTGCCTCTCAATAGGAAGAAATTCTCCGGGTATTTGATCTTGTAACAGAGTAAAAGCAGTATGGTCTCTAAGGATTGTTTCCCTCGATCAACATAATCACCTAGAAATAGATAGTTGGCTGCGGGTGGGAATCCACATTTGGTGAACATTCTAATAAGATCGCCATATTGGCCATGGACATCACCGACAATCTTAACAGGAGGAGAAAGTTCCAACAGAGTTGGTTGAGAAAGGAAGATTTCTCTGGCTTTGGAGCAGATAAGCATGATTTCAGAGTTCTTAAGGCATAGATTCTTGGTACGCTTGCCGCTGTAGCCGGCGTCTAAGAGTCGTTGGATAAGTTCTTCGATATCTATGGAGTTTGGAGAAGACGAAGACGATGTGGTGGCGTTTTGTGCGAGGAATGAAGGAGATGCCTTTGGTGATTGGAATGGAGTAGAATAGTTGGAGAAGGAAGAACGTTTGGGGGTTAGAGACGACGGTATGTCCATACTTTCAGAGCCACCGGTTACGGAGGAGCCTTCATTCATACTGTTTGTTCTGCCATGCAGAGAGTTCAATTCGTTAGCTGGTTCCTCGGTTTCAGGGGCAGCAGCATCAGTGGAATGCTCAAGCTGTGTGTTGTCGTCAAAGACTTCACTGTTGTTTCTAAGAATCGGGTTCTTTGGTTCTAATTGGACCATTGAAGGAGGGAGTTGTATGTTTCCGTAGTTCTCTGGAGAGCTGATGTTTATACTTGGTATTTCAGAGTTGTTGAAAGCGTCTTCTGCTGCTGCTGCTGTGGTGGTGGTGCTGCTGCTGCTGTTTGTAATGGTGGATTCGGTGGTGATCTGTGGGAGTTGACTGGAACTGTTCTTCCGTGATGCTAAAGGTGTATGAGGATTTAATGCTGGGGAGTCGGTGGCGGTTCTGTATGAGCCAGCATCAGAATCACGGGATACCGAACGACGGGATCTAAGAGAACGAGAAGATTTCGTAGACGTCTGTGTGTCAGATCTTTGGAATTGCGGTGTCTTCAGAGAGTCACCCTTCTGCTTCGATGAACTGTTACCCATATTTTATTTTATTTTATTTTATTTTATTTTATTTTATTTTATCTATTTGTAACTTCTTCGGGCCAGTGATACAGCGTGATGACAATGCTGCTGGTTTTCTTTGTGAAGGAAGGTGAAAATCTATCTTTGTTGATTGAACTTCGTTGAACAATCAAGTGAACAAAGATTCAGGGATAGAACTAGAAACAGTGGGAGGGGGGACGTCAATGGAGTTTAATCACGGCTTGCTTGGTGTGTATGTGTGTGTGTGTGGAAGGCCTATACGTGTTCCAATAGGTCTTAGCTGATCAGTGTGTACCTTAATGTAAAAGAGCTGGGGGGTAAACAGGATAGCGAATGGATTGGGAAATGCCTTCAGGAGCAGTTTGCCTTCCGATGTGGTTGTATTTGTTATGTTTTCAGCTGTTTTTGGTTTTTCGGCTTTTTTATGTTAAACGGCACAAACCCGCAGTACGTATGTTTTTTCAGGGATTGCGGGCCTTAACGGAATTGTTTTGTATGGGAAAAATATGAAAAATCCCCAGAATTTACAAGCAGGTTGGCAATATTACTAAAAACTTAATTGTATAACGTTGTAGACTGCTACGTACTAAAGTACACTTGATCTATCATTTATATATATATATGTATGTATTTTGTTCTTTGGAAATATAATTTGCTAGAGCCCGCTTATACTCCTGTAACAACAACCACGTGTAGAAAGGCCAAGGAATCGTTGATGTCGTAGGCTTTTCAGACTTTGTAGCTCGGCACAACTACATTTAATTTTGGTCGTCGATAATTGAAATGTTTTTGTCAATATTTGGGCCAGCTAGCTGGTACAAGGAGCTGCTAAATATAACAATCACAATCTTAGACAGACCTACATAGCCACTATATATCCTATATTATTAGAACATGCAGTTCCTAAACATCGTCCTAGTTCTGGATCACAAGATCATTGACACAAATAATAATTGTCGAACGCCTATAAATCCGAGATTTTTAAATAGTATTTTGTATGGGCCACGACCTCAGATAGGAGGAGGGGGGGGGGCACGCACGCACGCACTGAAAAATGGCAGCAAGATTCAGCAAGCGCGTTGTCTACTTGTGGAGTAATTTACTGTATTATTACCATTCCAATTGATTGATTGGCCCAAAGAAATAATCCAACAAAAGGCTCTCTAATCATATATATATATACATTAACTAATTTGTTGTAACAGCCGAATCAGTCTGTAACTCTGATTCTTCTTGCTCAATATCCTCTTTATCTTCTTCTTCTTCACCTTCTTTATTATCAACTCTACAATTCTCCTTTTCTTTACTAATTAATCTTTCCCTCAACACAAACTCCTCCAATTGTTTAAACTCTCTAGGATCCCTTTCTAATACACTGACCGAACAAATCAAATAATTAACACACCATAATACAGAGTACCCATTATTCTGCTGCTGTTCCCTATCATTCGCATTGATTAAAGAGACCTTCCAATTGAAATTCTTAATCACATTCATATCAACTTTGGTATAATTGATATCTGGAAATTTACCAAGTTCCAATTTCTTAGATTTCTTGATTGGGATTGTAAGTTTGAATTTGTTTAGAACTTTGAAAGTTTTCGATAATGACGAGGTGTTTGTGTGTGTTATTTGATCTTTAGATAGTTGGGAGATACGATGAAGAAGAGTTGTTAGTTCCTTGGTACGGGATGAGCCTTGTGGTTCTTTTTGAGAGGTCCGAGTTGTTGTTGTTGTTTGTTTGGATCTTGGTTTTGGTTTTGGTTTTGGTTTTGGTTTGGAAGAACGTGTGGATTTGGAATTATTTGATCGTGTTGTTTCAGAAGTATTTGATGTGGATGATTGAGTCGTGGAATTCTTTGGAATTGGTCTTCTTTTGTTTACAGTAGATTGGTTTCTCGATCTGCGTGTTTGATTGGTGTCAGAATTAGATGTATTAGCATTTCTTGACTGTCCTTGAAGCTGTTGTTCCCCATTTGTTGATGCGTGATCTGTTTTCGTAGTTGAAGACGTCTTTGGCTTTCTTGCTGTGCGTCTTCTTCCTCTTTGTTGACCAGTTGTTGGGCTTTGCTCTGACATTACTATATCGATTGAAACTATTAAAAATTGTGTTATATTGTCCTCCCCCACACAACTTTTCTTGGGATCTTGAGTGTTAGTACTTAAGAGTGTGAGATAGAACTGATTGAATGCTAGTGTAGCCTTGGGCTCTGTTTATTATCAATAATGATGAGCACAAAATATCATACATGGACCTGAATTCTGTGAATATGGAGGGTTGTTTTTTTTTTGCAGATCAATTTTCAAAATCATGAATTTTTCAGTTTGGAAAATTGGTCACGTGGTCAATTTCTTCAGGTACTTTATATCTAAGGTCTATGTGGAGGAGTAAACAGAAATTGCCACACGTAAATGAGAAATCACATGAAGGCTGGGAATCAATTGTCTATTCCAACACACTCAACATATTTTTTTCTATCTTTGCTTCTCAACGCTGGATCTATTTATCCTTTTCATTTCATATGTGTTAAGTATCCTTAAATATTCTGGTGCTTGTTATCACAACCTAAGATTTATCCCGAAGCTTCATGACAAGGACTCCCCACAAAATATTCCAACAAAGAAAGCAAAAAAGGAAGAATGTCATCCCTTTCAAGGCTTTGTTGCCCCCAAGAACCAAAGGAATACCCACGAAGAGGAGGATCAAGAGAAACATAGTCCAAATCTTTAATAAGTATATCAGAGAATCACAACGTGAAGCTATATTGAGAACAAATGTATCCCCGGTTTCTACTGTATCAACTAGCCCTATAAACACTACCACCGTTCAACCATCTTCTACAGATACCTTTTCATCATCTTCTTCCAATCCCACTGCTTCTGCCACTGCCACTGCTACTGCTACTGCTACTGCTACTGCTACTGCTACTGCTACTGCTACTGCTACTGCTACCATCTCTTCCACCACTTTCTCTCACATAATCTCTATCACTGTCTCTTCAACTGCTTCTGTCACTGTATCTGTCGCTGTATCCGTCACTGGCTCTATCACTTCTACAGGTCAGCCATCATTCTCTGTCTCTGAAACTGTCTCTGTCACTTCTAAAGACCAAGAATTGTGCAACATTAGTAGCAACTGTAAATTTGATGACCACTAGAACATTAACTAAGATCTCAAACTGATATTAGAATATGTGTAGTAATTTATAGGTCATATATGTAAATTAACTTGACGTTTAAAATAGGTCTACCTTTTAGATCTGGACCTACTATTTTTCACTAGTACCACAACTACCCTTGATTCCAAATATTTCAATCTCCTTTGCAAAAGCTTCGAATTTCCCACTTATCAATGTTGTGAAATTATTCATATCATTCAGGATCTCATTCTGGAACTTTGATAATAAATCGTTTAGTGTATTAGTATGATCTGTAGTAGTGTTGATATTTTTATTATGGTTGAGGTTTGTGGATGTGAAACTTCCTGGTGGTGTAAGTAGTGATTTTGCTTTTGAATTTGATTTTGATTTGATTGGTTGTGGTGGTGTGGTTGTTAGGTTTGCGGGAAGTTTCCCTCTTTTTATTAAGTTTGTTGTGTTTGGGAATTTTGGTTTGGATGTTTTAGTATTAGTTTTCCTTGCTGGGTTTTTCAAAGCTCTTTTCAAAGTACTAGTCGTAGCTGTTGTTGATGATGATAATGGTTCTGCTTTTGGTTTGCATATAGTCTTTTTTTCACCTATTCTTCGACTCTTCCTAAGCTTTTCAGGCTCTTCCTTCTTAACATCTACTCTAGAAGTAATCTTTCTTTCCTTAGACAGTACAATTCCTTCTTCTTCTTCTTCTTCTTCTTCTTCTTCTTCTTCTTCTTCTTCTTCTTCTTCTTCTTCTTCTTCTTCTTCTTCTTCTTCTTCTTCTTCATTATCATCCTCAGTTTTTCTGATATAATTAGCTCCTGGTTGATTATCCGAATAGCTCAAAACTTTCGTAGTACGTCTTGGTCTGGTTGGTTTAAGACCATTGGCTCCCTTGAACAATTCTGACGTCTGAATAGATTTCAATAAGTTCCTCATCTGTGGTCCTCCATTCTTATTCCTGGCAGGAGATACTCTCAAAGAATCAGATGATTGGGTTTTGTTAGTGATAGTGGTGGGGACTGAACATTGAGTCAATGATACTTGAGATGCAGTCAGATAAACCCGATGGTCATCGTCGATATCTAATTGTGTCATGGATTCCATCTCGGAACCATACTCGTCATAAACATCCCTTTCATTATCTGATGTACTTTCTTGTTCCTGATAGTTCACGGTGTTTTTATATGGAGGTGATATAGGAGATATGGTGTGTGCCTGTCCTGATTTGGGTGATTCAGGGATATTTTGTTCAAATGATTTGTCCCTGTGTGGAGATCTTTGTGTCAAAGGTCTATAATCCTCGTCATCTGAGTCTAAGATGTATGTATCGAAATCAAATGTTTCTAAATCCACAATATTGTTGGCCTTCATCAACGGCCTTGTTGTCCCAGTTGACATGTGATTGCGGGGGAAAGATTGGATATTGTCTATGTATTGAAAGATGTATGGTAATACAACAATACTAGAACTGATTTTATTTCTATATTGAAAATATACAGAACCAATGAATGCCATTCACGTGGTTTGTTTAGTTGATGTGTTATTCCAACAAAGGATAGTGATCACGTGATGCTGTTAAGGATGCTATATTAAGTACTTGGCATGTTTGGCAAGAGTATCAAGAGAGTGTAACGTAACGCTTTTTTAAAAATTGTTCGTTAAGTCATAGACGAATTTCGTGACAGAAATGGCAAGATATATTTTACTAATATGTGAGCAGAAGGGGAAAGTTTATCTTTTTTAAACGACTCACAACTGAGACGTGAGATTGTTGTGATGGGTTATATCTTAGATTTGACTTAAGAGTCTTGATAGTACAGCATAACTGTTGGACTGAACTGTGGTCTGTAGCTTGACCAGCAACCATGACTAATACCCTTTAACCTTAAACTACGGCTCTGTTTGTGTTAATTGGGCCCCTTATAAATAGAGAAAGTAGGTATACAATTTTGAATTGCAAACCTGGATCCCCGGATAATAACCAACAGATATCCGAACTCTCAAATCTCGGAGTCAAACATCCGAAACCAAAAATGTATGTACGACGGTTTCAACCACCTCGTAAAGGCATCATCGCCTGAGTAAGCTGTCCAATACTATTAAATTCAAGCTGGGTCATCTTTTATGTTATCATCTTATGTGATAATGTTAATAATATGACATATATTAAAATTAATTTTATTGCACCCATATTATGAATGATCAATTTAATGCGCTACAGCCTACCTAAACGTCATGGCAGTAAAGATAGAAGTCATCTCTTGTTCAAAAACTTTACATATATTTAGGAGGTCAGTTTAAAATGTTTATATATAAAAGGACTTGAAATTTCCCCCTAGTATCACAACTTCTCTAATCAATCCAGACCTCACTCTATCTATATCTTATCAATATATCATTGTTACAGAACGGATCTATACTCAATAAGACAAAATACTCTAACACAAGCAAATACACACAATACACACACAATGACATTCTTAATTCTAGCTTCCAAAATCACCAAACCATTCGTTCCAAACCTCTCTCCAATGACAACAACAAGCACAAACGCTGTTCTCAACAATACTATTAAGACTGCTAAATTGAAATCAGTCACTGCCACTTCCATTGCTGCTACAACTGCAACCTCAACCACTGCTTATAAGGTTAATTAATCGATCGAAAACTGCTATACTTTTATTTATCAAGATTCGGATCTCTTAATGACATAATTAAAAATTGATACAGCTGTATCATGAGGATTATTAAAGGTGGTAAAGGTCACTATATCATGATATCGCTAGGGGGGGGGGGTGATCGATGTATTAGAATATGAATTGACATATTTCAACTGGTTTGAAGCTGTCTCTCATCACAAAATTATAAATTTGTATAATAAACAATAGGTATCAGTGGATTTCTTAAATACAATACTTGTTATGATATAAAATAATACAACCAGTAATTCAACATAAAAAAAAAATAGATTACAACGTGCAAATGATAATACCTATTACTTTGCTAGCCATAATTAGACCCCACCTCTAAACTTTGAAAACAACATACTAGTACTCGAACTAATCTGAGCTCTCATACGACCCTGAGCACCTTCGGTAGGAGAACTAACAGGACTTCCTGAATTCCCATTATTGACAAATGGAGAACTAATAAATCCATTGTTTTTATTCTCTGTGGTTGGAGATGAGAAGCCTGATCCTGGATTACTGGAAGCAGCTGATGATGATGACGATTGTAATTTGTTGATGAGTTTGATGGCTGTATCGTGTTTGATTTGATCGTATTTTCTCATACGGATTGTTTGGTCAGAGTACTCTTGTAAGGAACCCGATTTGAGAAGATTGATGGTCTGACGTAATTGAAGGAACATCGTTTGTAATGATTCTGATTTGGACGTTTGTTGATTCGGAGATGTGGAGGATGAGGAGGATTGGTTTAGTTCTGTTATGATTGTCTCGATGTAGGAAATATCCTTGTCGAAGTTGAGGATCGAAGACGTTGATAATGTCGATTGAGCGTTCAATTCATCCAAGAACATCGTTGCAAGAAGATCAAACACTCTGTAAAGAAGCAAGGTCTTGACAGAATAAGGCAAATTAGTGAATGTGGAATTGAACATATTCTTGAGGAAATCACCGATATCTTTGATGAAATAGTTGGGCTCGGAGTTTGTCTGTTGGGTGAGCCAATCATAATCGATGAAATCTATCAAGTCATTGATCTTACCGTCTATCATTTCGAATAATTTGTTCTCTGTTGCCTTCTTTGTCTCGCGTAATCTATCCCCTGACTTCAAGACAACCACAGGCGCATTTGTGTTGCCAGTTTGTTGGATCATCTTTGTGATTAAAGCACCGACTTCGGTATTCATAACGATGAAATTCTCCAAATTGACCAAATTCTGGGACAATTCTTCTCTGGTGATAGAATTCAACTTCGTCTTGAAGTATGGATCAATAACTTGAACAAACAACATCTCCACATTCTCAACAATATGGTTCTGTAACCCAGGAATGTCGAATCTGAAATGATCCTTAATGAACCCAAACTCCAAGTTTAGAAAGTTTCTCATTTGCGCACAAGACATCGGATAGATTGTAGAAAAGGGTAAGACCTGAGGGAACTTCACCTCCGATTCAGCTCTATTGTCAACATACCAACCAACGTTCGTGATCTTGCGGTATAGTTTGTATTCATGGATGATCATAGGCATTGCATCGTCGTCCTTGACCAAATTGTCGAAATCACGACGGAAAACAGCGGTTTGGAACTGAGTGTATTTCTTGAAACAATGAATGAGCAAATTGTAGAATCTGTCAGAAGATAGTTGGAAATGTTCGAGGGTGAGATAGAAAGAGCCCATAATTGACTTCAATTCGTTGATTTTGTTGATGTCGAATGTTTCTTGAAGGATCAAAGCTTTCAAATGTTGATAGATTTTAGTATCGATATTTTCCCATAGATCCCTAGTAGTTTGTGTAAGGATTGAGGCAAATGATCCACTGAGAAAGTTATGAAAGATAAGGAACCCAGATAATTTCAGAAGGAAAGTTTTCAAATTGGTGGTGGATTCCTTGATATATTTATCAAACTCCTCGTTCTTAATAGGAGAGTTGATGAACGGATAGAGCAGTTTATCTCTCCTTAGTGACAATTCCTTGTTAAACTCCTCTTTGAAAAACTCCAACTGGTTCAAACTATCAAACACCAAAAACGTATCATAAATGAACCCGGTATCAATCAATTCTTCCACATCTGGATCCATCACCCCATCGTTCCCACCTTCAGCATAAGAAGCACGTAAACTGATTTCCACAGAAGAATTTATCCCAAATGACATGAAGTCTTCATTGTGTCTTTTGAAGTTCTCCCAAATGACAATTAATCTTTTGAAATATAAATCATAAGATTCCCCTAATTTCACAAAGTTTAACAAATCATTGGAATTCAAACCACGTCTAAGACTTGAAATCGACTCATCTTGAATGATCTTCTTAAGTACAGGCAATGAGCTGTTTATTCTCTCTAAGAATGATAATCCAGAACCAGTCAACTTATCATTGGTGCTGCTTGTAGTTCTATTAGATTCCTGGAATTCAGCATAAATCGCAGATAAATCTGTTAGATTTCTTAATGCTTTGAAGAAATTACCATCTTTGATTAACGATTGGGTCTTATCTGACAATTCTAAAATCTGTAAGACTTTGTTAAGAACAATTTCTGATTCTTTGATCTTAGTGATTGTTTTCTTTAAGGATATACTTTGGAATTTCTTTTCAATGGTCAAGGTTGAAGTCGTTGAAAGATGATTAATGATATCTAAGATTTGTTCGTTTATGATATTGGCATGTTTGGAAATACTCGTCACTTGTTTCGTAGAAGCTGTGATCTGAGATTCCTGGGTTTTGATTAAGGAGACAAGTTCATCATCTTTCTTGACAGATTCGGCGGTTAGGGTGTCTACGAGATCTGAAATGGTGTCTTGTTTCAAGGATGTCTTGATCAATGGGACAAGTTGGTCTATGAAATTGGGGGAATTGAGGAGTGGAGAGATGGTTGGAGTTGCTTGTGTCAGAATGGAGAGTGAATTGAGCTGCGGCTCTTGGGATTTGGAGAGGGACATTGTAGTTGATCTGTATTGTTATGCTATGTTGCCCTTCTAACTATGGTTCTGTTGATGTTATAGAAATAAGAATTTTTTTAGACGAACTAGAATCTATCCGGATCTTGATCTCAAGCCAAATGATCAATGGTTTAGAGTTGTGCTGATTTGTTTTTTGCTGTGGGAAAGAGGTCTTGTTTGGTTGAACGTAAATCAATCGTTGTTATTTCGTAATACCGATCAGAGGCTAAAGCTGCGGATACTAATAATAATAAGAACCGCACGTGAGTGAATGGCAGTAACAAGTTCAGGGAGGGTAACATTTCTCACACGTGATGTGGAATGAGGTTGAGATATTAATTATCTAATAGTTAAAATAAATATTGATTGGTTGTTAATTATTAACCTCTTTACAAGTAACAAAGCTAACAATCGGTTTTATCAAGCATTTCTCATTTCATGTCAGTAACAGTAAGTTCCATATATCTAGTCCAAAAGGAAAAAGAAAAAAAAAAACACTAACCACACATAATACTAACACTAATTTCCGATTTATAGCTCCATACCTCAAAGGGAGATCTTAAAATCTTACTTCTTCAACCTCATCTAACACCCAAAACATCCTACAATTTTCTAGCTCATTGTGCTAAGGGAACATACGATCATACCAATATTGTGCGAAACCTCCCTGGGTTTATGATCCAATTGGGTGATCCAACAAATACTGGGAAGGGTGGTGAGTCTATATGGGGTGGGGTTATTGATGATGAGATCATTGAGATAGAGGAGAAAGCAGAAAAAGGAGAAGAAAGTAAGAAAACCGTTAAGGGGTTGAAGTTTGATAAGAGAGGGATGGTAGCTATGTGTCAGATGCCTAGTAAGAACGGTGGTAAGGCAGGTAATGGGTCTCAATTCTTTATTACCTATGATTCGTTTCCTTTAATGAATGGTAAGTATACGATATTTGGACAATGTGTTGAAGATCCTCAAGAAAGATTGAATGGAACTAGCACGCTTTGTAAATTGGAGAGTGTGTTAGGTGATAAGAAAGGAAGGATTAAGAATGAGAAGGATAAATTGGGTATAAGGGATGTTACTATTCATGCCAATCCATTTGCAGAGAATTTGGTAAGAAGTAAGTAATATAAGGCTTCACTTATATAAACAGTCACAATTAGGATATCTATCGTAGAGTTTTTTTCTAATATTAATGTACATTTATTTATTTGTATAGGGCAAAAGAATACTATAAATGTTCCATCTAAAAGTATTTGTAATGTAATTTCCTTCATCAGCTCCTCTTCCCATACTTGTTTTTTCTCCATCATGACTAGTATGTATTTACAAGAGATTGTCATGATCCTCCCTCTTTTTACTTATGCCAGACCGCGGTGTTTCATTCAACATCTTTAAATACCCTTAGGTTTTCTACTGAAACTCAAAGGTTTAACTTCAGTAACTTTTCTCTTTTTCAATTCAGTAAATAACACTCTTCTCTTAACAACAGGGTCATATCTCACTTGATTGACTAGAGGGGCACCACGGTTAACCATGATGTTCTTAGAAACACCTGTGGCGACTGAAGAGATTAAGGTCACGATCACCTTACCTTTGGATTTTGGAGCTGGGTTTTGATATAGTTAGTAAACCTTTGTAATTACGTATGGAGAGGGGGGAAAAAAAGACAAAGAAGGATCATGGAGAATTAACATTCTGGTGATCTATCATTTGATATAGGATAAGTGGGATGGAATGGTACGTACCAGCCATAGTTGTATGTTGTGTTTCTGGATCGTTTGGTTGGAGATAAATGAATCCAATGATAAAGAACCTGACACTCTGAGATCTTTGATTAATTCTAAAACCACTGTTAATATTGGCTGTTGGATACTTTGAAATTTTCCAACCTCCGTTGAAGTGCGGCACGCGAATCCGAATTGGGATGAAAATATTGATGAAATGTACCTGATAGGGAAATAAATCTACTGGGGTTTTTCTAAAGTTAAATTGAGAAAGATCTTATGTTTACTTGGACTTTTATTCTTTGAATCTGGGATCTCTATAAACTCTAACTGATTATTAGTAGTCAATTTATCAGTCAATTACAAAATCTAATATCGGGATATCATTTCAATAGGAACCATGGACTCGAACAGTAAATATTCTTTCATAAAAAAGATATTCTCAGATACCTCAGAGACGGAATCAAACACAGATATCGAATCTTCATCGAATCATGCAAATCTTTCCAACGATAATATCACACCTACATCAACGTCGACAGTAGCTAATACGAGCGATACAGGAACTCACACAGACAGATTGTCCAAATCACATTCCCTCAGCAGACTACATCTCCTGAAGCCAACAACATATAAGACGACGACAAGACCGACATCTGTTTCTTCTCCTTCCTCTTCCTCTTCCTCTTCTTCTTCTCCTTCTTCTTCTTCTTCTTCTTCTTCTTCTTCTTCTTCTTCTTCTTCTTCTTCTTCTTCTTCTTCTTCTTCTTCCTCGTCATCTGTTAGTGATAGTACGATCTCTAAGAAACCGCAAAAGATAAAGATAACAGCTGCCATTTCTAAATCATTGCGTTCTGGTAGAGTTAGATCAGGTAGGACTCTCAGAATTAAAGATATTGAAGCTAGAAATGCGAATGTTAATACTGATCATGTGAAGAAAGAGATTGATCCAGTGACACAGCAACAGCTACACAAAACGATAAAGCGTAAAAGAGGGAGACCTAAGAAGAATCAACTTGATGTCAGTGGCAATGTTAATGGAACCTCTACTACTGATGCATCAACCGTTAAGGAAGAAAGGGTGGACAGTGAGAGAACTAAGGCGCCACTTTCAGAAAACTATGGTGATGGACAAGAAGATGATGATGAACAAGATTATGATTCAGCGCTTGAAACTCCAGACACAATATTCTATTCCACTTCTGAAGATGATTCTTCGGATGATGGCGACGTTTATGATCCTGATTCTGGTGGAAGTAAGAGGAGGAAATCTAGGAGTCAGATCAATAGGGCTAGAGCTAGGACAGGTACTAGTAAAGATAGGGCTAATTCAAATACAAAAGATAAGAAAAATATTGTTAGGAAAAACACCGGGAGAGGCAGAGGGGGGCCAAGAGGAAGAGGTAAGGTTGTTAACTCTGAAGAAGTGGATGAAGTCTATGATTTTTCTGTGAACTCTGAGAAAGAGAAGATTATTGAATCGTTTCTTTGTAATTTTGAAAGTGTTATGGTTGAGAGGGTCAAGAGGGTTAAGAATAGATGTGATAATACGGAGATGATTAATGGAACCACTGTTGCTACTGCTGATACTAGTGATGAAGAGGTTGAAGAAAGTGAAACACTAGAAGAATTGATCCATAATTACAGCAAGCATCACCAACATGCTAAATCAAACGACATACCAACTACACAAGAAGATGAGATATTGAGACAATTGAAATTGATCAATGAGAAATTGGGAATATCCAATCCTAACAGTCAAACTTCTAACGTTTTTCCGACATTTTCCAATTCTAATCAGACAACTTCAGAAGATCAATTAAGAAAAATATGGCACCTGTTAAACAAGAAATTCAACAAACACAACAATTATCATCATCAACACGATGGGAAAACCACTAAAACTATAATGAATAATACATCAACTAAAAGCCCAATCTCAGATACAAATGGAAAGAAGAACAGCAATAAGAGAAAGAAAAAGCCAAGTTATGGAATGAATCAAAATAATATCATCAATCCAACAAATGAGGATGCAGAAGATGACGATGTACAAGTTCATGGAATCCCCGCCACAAGAAGAGTCACTAGGACGCAAGTTAATACGAATAATTCAAATCAATATAATCAAGGTGACAACCCCCATCAAGATTCAAGATCAAAAAATATCATTGCAGAGCTATTATTTAGGGTTTCTGATTATGAGGTTTGCCCCAGTAAGACTGACCTCCACAAGGATGACAATTCTGAAGGAAATAATGACGACAGCGGTGAAAGTGAGGATAGTGAAGATGATATGGATGTTGAAGTTTATGAAGATGTTTGGAGATCTGTTGGATCATGTTAATCTTGTGAGATCTGTTTAATATATAGATAACCATATATAATGAAGGAGTTTTAATGGTATTCTTGTACTAATCGGAGAGGTAAATTTTGACAGCTTTTTAAGGATAAATTTTGGCTATTTACAATAATATGACGTGGTCAATGAATTTGGTACAACTTTAGACACCCGAAGTTCCTGGAAGTGTGTTTGCTTTTACCACCCGAGGTGACCTATAGTCACGTGTGGAGTGTTGTGTGTTTTTTTTCGTGTCAAATATTGTACAATTTATGTCTGTTTATGTTTACGTTACAATACTACCTCTCTCTATTTTAAACATGTTCAATTGACAAACCCCGATTCAAACTTAACACTAACCGATTCCAGAATCTGATACCATATCAGATCTCTCCAAGTAAAAATAAAAAGAAGACCATTTTTCACAGTTAATACTATGCAAACATGACCAAGAAACAACACCCCCTTAAAAATTCACAGATCTATCATCTCAAGTTCTCCAAATCAACACCATCTCTTCAAACCCTTACTGCGACCCAATCCAATACCATAACCACGGACTCATTAACATGCTCTAGTACTTATGAAACAATTTACTCTCCGTCTGATCGTCATTTCGAATATGAAGATATCATCTATCCCAAAACCAATCTCAAATATAATTACAAGCTAACAGACATCCTAGCGCGTGAATCTGATGTGACGATCTCCAGTCAGATCCAATCATCAACTACGGAATATAAAGGATATGGGATATATCTTATTGTAACCATGTCACATATAATATGGTTGATTTGGACATTCACACCCAAATCGCTTTTGAATCAATTGGGGATTTATTATTATCCTTCAAGATGGTGGAGTATAAGTTTAAGTGCGTACTGGTTGATGAGTATGCTTTTTGTTTATATTGGATTGCTGTTCTGGAATATGGAGGTTGAAAGCACTCCATTGGATGATTTAAGAACTATTACTGATTCAGATGCTTGTATTGAACCGGATATTGATAAGTTTGGGTTCAGTGATACTAATGGTGTTTTCGATTTGAGGATTACTGATGTTAATAATGTTCTGTATGGTGAATAAGGCCGTTTTGTGTCTTGAAATGCTGTAATTCTGAAGGTTAATGAAATGTAAGGACAAATAGTACGTTTACTAGGAGATTTGTATGTTTAAGAAGATGGAATCTTGTAGAGCAGATTCCAGATCACGTGAATATTTAGATACCTTTTTTATACGCACGCGCCTCTTGGAAGTTGGCAGGTTTGCCTACTGGAATTTCAAACTGTCATACAAATACAAACTATGGTCTCTTTGTTAAAGACACACGTTGATTAATACGTTAACAATCACAAACTCATTACAATCTATTGATACATAACTACTGATCGTGAATCGACTAGTATTGTCTTCTATTGAAAAGTCTTAACTCTCTCGCTGCCGTTTTGTTTCTAAGAAGCCATCTTTACGCAACGCCTTCCCCAGTTTTACTGCACGTCATTCGTTTCAAATTTTCCTTCAATTCATTCAGACTTATTAATAGATCAACTTCCATATCGAATTACCACTCAATGACAGGTAAATCTGCAGAGCTGTCAGAACAAATCTCACATAGAGGCTCTTCGATCAGGGGGAAGCAGTCTTCAGCTTCTTTGAACTCCAAGTATGGTAGAACTGAAATGACAGCAGCGTCTAAAGAACGATTAATCAACAGTAATAGTAACAATATTCGAGAGCCAGAATCACAGAGATCTTTATCGCCTCAGCCACCACCAACGCGAAACAGCAGTGAATCGTGGTCACTTTGGCCCAAGAGAAATGGTAATGGCAATTGTGGTAGTGCTAATAATGGTGATCTTTCGATTGATCCAAACAGTGCAACAACTACCATTAACGCTGAGAGTTACAATAACCCAGCCAACATACATAAAACCAACACGGAAACCAATGAAGCTTCATCTGGACCTGGCTCTGTGTCTCCAAAGAAGAAATCACAGGGGTCTAGGTGGATCCCATGGAACATCTCGTCTGACAATAGCAATCCAACTAATGAACAACAAGAACAAGAAAGAACATTCTCACAAGTCGACAAACCCAAAGCAACAGAAGATGATTATGATGACATTCCAGGGACAAACGAAATCTCCAAAGCTTCAAAAGAATCAAGATCAACTTCATGGTCCTTTTGGAATAACTCGACTGGAAATCATCAGGTCTCAGATTCAAATAAGTTCTTAGTAAGTACATCAGATGCAGTTCTGTTCCAAACCACCGAAATAAATCCTAAATCAACCTCAGGCACCACAAATCCTTCCTCTTCTACAACCGTCAATGATAGACGCCCAACTTCAAAGAGTAAGATCCCAAATAAAGTCGTTCCATTATTTGACAAATCATTGCCGTACAACTCTCTCCCAAATTCCTTATACAACAACTTCACAACGCTCAAATACAATCTTGGGTTCACAGTAACACCTCCATCACATCTCTACCGTCATTCATCAGCTCCTAAAGATATCAAAAAGATCCTTATCATCGGTGTCCATGGATTCTTCCCTACGAAAGTCTTACGTCCCTTGATTGGCGAACCAACTGGTACTTCCTTGAAATTCACAACAGAAGCAGAGAAATGCATTTGGAGATGGGCCAAACGGGAGAATTTGGACATCCAAGTTCAGAAAATAGCCTTAGAGAAAGAAGGTAAGATTATTGATCGTGTGGAATTCTTTTATGCTGTTCTTGAGAATTTGAAAGAGGAATTGAAACAGGTCGATTATATTTATATCGCTGCTCATTCTCAAGGCTGTCCTGTTTCAATTATTCTTTTAGCAAAGTTAATCCAGAACGGTGTGATTGATATTTCCAAAGTTAGGGTGTCTTTACTTGCTATGGCTGGTATTAATAATGGTCCTTTCTATGGTGTTGATCAAAAACTCGTCATAAGAGCCTATTCCACAATAGAAAGTGATTCATTAATGGAATTATTCCAATTTCAAAACTTTGAATCTCCAAACTCCGCATTGTTCTTAAACTCTATCAAATCATTATTAAAGAATAACGTCAAAATATCATTCGTTGGGTCAATCAATGATCAATTGGTCCCATTATACTCCTCTCATGCTCTTCATATCCGTCATCCAAATATCTTCAGGGCTACATATGTTGACGGAGACTCCAATACTCCAGACTTCGTCACTAGAGCAGTTTCCATAGCTAATCATCTTCATAACGTTGGTTTATCGGATCATGGACTCATAAAGGAGATTTCAAACGCCTTGGCTGGTCCCTTGACAGGTGGTGGACATTCAAAAATATACAATGATCCACAAGTGTATGATCTGGCTTTGAATTTCTCTTTATACACCACGAATTTAGGTTACGATATCCCATTACATTTCAAGCCTTATTCAATCGAACAATTGGGTGTTAATCCGTATCATTTACCTTGGTGTATGAGAGGCTTACTTCATGAAGCTAAGAACCATTTCAAAGATGGTGACAGGGAAATAGAATTGTTGTTTAAGGAGTTTGATGAATGGAAACCTGAGAGTAAGGTTTTGAAGGATATGAAGTACCGATTAAATGGCTTGAAGAGTAAGTTATAGAAAGCTAGAGTATTGAAGTTAACTCAAATAGGATTTTAAAGCTGGTTCTTTTTATTTCTTTTTGGATAATAAACTGAGTATGAATATATGTTAAATTAATGGAATATATATATATTTGATCAAAAAATTAAAAGGATAATTACGTAATCAAGGTTCTTTCGATGTCAAAAACTATTATATAAATATCAAAATTTTAGAGACAAAGTTTTAAGTTTTGGTATTTGAAGATAATATATTTTAATCCTAAAAAATAATTAATTAATGATCATGTCGACGTGTGCAAAAATTATATTAATTATTAATATATATTATATTAATT